>JAJPUD010009875.1:0-54155 GCA_023553655.1 Myrmecobius fasciatus | reverse complement strand
AGATAGATAGATAGATAGATAGATAGATAGATAGATAGATAGATAGATAGAAGGAGGGAGAGAGGGAAGGAGGGAGGGAGGGAGGGAAAGAGGGAGGAAGGGAGGAAGGGAGAAATGAAGAGTTGCCTTCTCTGCAATGTTGACTGAAACATTGAAAAGTTAAGTGACTTTCCTAGATTGATAATAACCAATGTGTTTCAGAGGTGGGACTGGAACAGAAGTCTTTCTGGCTCTGAGGTCTGCTCTCTGTTCACTGGAGGCAATTTATCATATACCACACTGTCTCTCATTTGGAATACATAGGGAAGAATTAGGCAGTTTCTGCCTATGACGTGCTTATTTTCCATTGATTCCCCAAATTCTTCCACCTGCTCTGCTCTCCTCTCCTAAAGACTTTTTAAACAAAAGTTTGTGGAATAAGTTTTTATATTGTTATAGTTTAACTATACTTTAGAAAATTTTTATTATATCTTATATATTCATATGTTAAATCTTGTCAAATATTATTTTGGGTGAAGAGAATACATAAAGCCATAAAAGCAAGATACAAATATGAGGGACGTATAATGATTCTTTATAATATCTGTGAGATTATTTTGTATCATTAATCAGGAATGTTGCCTCCATAATTACCTAATTTTATAGGAAAACTAAAATTTTATTCAAATTAAGAAAGCAATGAGTGTACATTTAAATATTTCCTATCTTTAACTTATTAAAAATGTAGTATTGTTTTCATCCATAGAATACTGTTAGATTTACCCTTTTATGAATTCTATTTAGTTAGTCTAGAAGGTCAAATTAATATTACTCATACTCTGAACTGGTACTTTTTATAATGCTTAATTGAACTAAGATGAATACTATCTTAAATAAATGAAAGGGGTATGATCTATGCCTTTTAGAGTTTATAATTAAACACACAAAAGATATTTAATTGAAGCATTTTCATTTCAGTACAAATACAAAGAAGGCTATCGCAAGCAGCTTGGCCACCATATTGGAGCCCGTGACATAAAGGATGATCCCAAAATGATGTGGTCTATGCATGTGGCCAAGATCCAGAGTGACAGGGAGTACAAGAAGGACTTTGAGAAGTGGAAGACTAAGTTCAGCAGCCCAGTGGACATGCTGGGGGTTGTACTGGCCAAGAAGTGTCAGGTCCTGGTCAGTGACATAGACTACAAACACCCCTTGCATGAATGGATATGTCTGCCTGACCAGAATGATGTCATTCATGCTCGTAAGGCCTATGATCTACAGAGTGATGTGAGTATAGATTAGAATTTTGAAATATCAGCAGAGGAAATAATTATACAATGTGTTTAAAAAAGCAACAATTTAAATGGAGTGGAAATTGTTTAAGTAGTTTAGCACACTATCACAAGCACTTGGGAAATAGATGATCATTTAATCTATTCTAAAATGCATTATTATTTTAACATGCCAACTAAATGAATACATACCAATACGTATCACCTGAATTTTTGCATATGGTACAGATATTATTTCACACGTAGACTAAATTGCAAACATAAAATGGTTTTTGCTTGCTAAAGATAAGAATCATATAGAGTTTTGAGTCAATGCATTATTTTAAAGGTTATTCTCTATAATTATCTGTGCCATTGCTCTTTTATTAATATTTTAGGGCATACATAAATGCATTATTTTATAAGCTAGACATATTTTGTTAAAAATTCTTATTATACTCAATTAATATTCCAAATTTACTAGAGAAAGACATAGCCTTTCAATATTATTAGGAGATAAGGATGTCCCTTTTAAATCATGAATAATTATTCTACAATTACTTTTTGCTTTCTTGCATCATAAATACCATTCCCAGAATCTTTTGTCTTGAGAAATTCTAGATGACATTCTTGTGGAATTGAAAAGGAAAATAGTTTTTTCCCATCTTATTCAACTACATATACATATATATATACATACATACATACATTTACTTATTTATACTTATTTTATGTTATTTATTTATTTGTTCATTTATTTTTAGCTTGATCAGATCTATTTAGCTGATGATGACTCAATCTTGTCTTTTCTTACACATGGGGGAGTCACAAAACACTATCAGAGCCCAGAAGGCAATGGAAAGAAATTTATTTCTCAAGTCAGAGATTTGAAAAGCACACTTTCTTTGCTGGCATTGTGTACTGTGTAAATGTTTGAAATAAAAAGTCATCGTTAAAGAGCTTTAGAGAATAAAAATAATTGGAAATTAATTATGGAGGATTTTATATTCATTGGTTGCTTCAGAAATTTCACAGTCCACAGTAGTATTTGAAATCTAGGCAGCTGTATTTTAAAGTTATTGCTAGAAAGAATCTTTCATTCTTAAAGATAGTTGGGAGTAGCCAATTGTCTCTACAAAATGTAACTGCTGACCTACCTTCTGGCTTGTTGATTTATTTCATCATTTTCCTTAGCTGCATTTCCAAAAAAATATTACTGTTGGATTCATCCATTCATTCATTCAGCAAAATGTTGTGATTAGGCACTGGAAAAGATACAAAAACTTTAAAAAAGGATAATCTTTTATGTAAGCCTTGAAAAAGATTATAAATATGTAGGACAATGCAGATCAGATCAGTATTCTTCCCAAGTTAAATAATATAAATGAAAAGCTATTGAGTATAATTGTAAAATATTATTGTTGTCAGTGTTTCGGTCTTTGCATTTCCTTTTATGTGCAGGATAGTGAACATTAACATGAAGAGTCTGCCAGAATGTTTTGATTTGAGAACAGTCCTCTTCTGGGGGGAAAATCAATTGGAATAACATCATTGGAAATTTCTGTAGTATAAAAAATAAACTGTACCAATAAAGAAAACAAAAAGAAATATATTACCATTTCTAGCTAAGCACAGGAAAGCTTCTGAGTCATTTCTGAACAATTCCTTCATTTCGTTTGATTAATGCACTGGAGAAAAATTTCCAGGGACTTAATTACTAATCCCTTTGCATCTCTATCTTTAAATTAGTCACCACTCTTTCTAAGTGAACTAACTTCTGATTTTTTTTTTACTATCAACAGAATATGTATAAGTCAGATCTTCAGTGGCTAAGGGGTATTGGCTGGGTGCCAATCGGTTCTTTGGATGTTGAAAAGTGCAAAAGAGCAACAGAGATTTTGAGTGACAAGGTCTACCGTCAACATCCAGACACACTGAAATTTACCAGTGTGACTGATTCTCTTGAACAAGTGTTGGCCAAGAATAATGCCATCACCATGAACAAGGTGAGCCCTCAATTTTTGGAGAAAGATTCAATTACATAGCATAATTAAAAGCCCTAAATGGAAGTTGCCAAAATCCTATAGAGTAGTTACAGGTAATAATTATGCTCTGATACTAATAGAACTAAAATAATACAGGAAGTAGTGAATTCACACATTTCAAAATGCTGTTGTTGTAAATTTCTTTTAGTCATATTCAACTTGTCACCAACCCATTTGGGGTTTTCTTGGTAAAGATACTGGAATGGTTTGCCATTTCCTTCTCCAGTTTATTTTACAGATGAGGAAACTGAGGCAAAGTTAAATAACTTGCCCAGGGTCACATAGTAAATGTCTGAGGCTGAATTAAATTTAGGTCTTTCTAACTCCAGGCCCAATACTCTATCCTAACTGTGCCACCTAACTTGCCCTTTATTCATCTAAACATTAGCTATTATTCATTGTGTCTACCTAATATAAATACTAACAATTAAAATTTTCAAGCACCCAAATTTATACACTTTGCCCATATACAATAATATTTTTTCTTGAAGAGTAATAATTTTGTACTAATTTGGCTTCCTAGAATTTCCACAAAACATTATTTTTAACATTTTTTTCTAATGCTAATTTATTTTCTATAATAGCGCTTATATACAGAAGCTTGGGACAAGGACAAGACTCAGATTCACATAATGCCTGATACCCCTGAAATCATGTTGGCAAGGCAGAACAAAATCAACTACAGTGAGGTACAGAGCCTTATGGGTTCTAAATTTATTTTGCAATTACATTCAATTATTATGATTCTCTACCTTGAGTTCTCTAGCCATGTGGGGAAGTCTTTAAGAACTCTTTTTTATATTGAACTATTATGTTGACTAGATTCTTTAGGCCATAGAATGGCCAGATAACTTTGGGTTAAGGATGATTGAAAATATGATTGAAAATCTTATCTTACTGATAACCTTCACCTAACTGGCTTTTTAAGAATAAAACCAAACACATAATCAGAACTCAAGTTCATGGGTTAGAGCTGAAACTTAAACTCAAAATTTTAGAATTTATATTTATTTATAAAATAAGTGATTTGATAATCTCTATGTGATTATCTCTTTAGCTTTATATTTAACTTTAATTTTTTTTCATATAGAGTCTCTATAAACTTGCAAATGAAGAAGCAAAGAAGAAAGGTTATGACTTGAGAGTTGATGCCATCCCAATTGTGGCAGCCAAAGCCTCAAGAGATATTGCCAGTGAAGTATGTTATCTAATTGAATATGATGTAGTTGCTTATATGGGGACTTTTCTTTGAACTATGGAAATTCAGTTGCTTTTCAAGTGGACATTCTTATTTTATTTTATTTTATAAAATAGAAGAAAAAAACTTAAAATAGGACAAACCAAAGAAAACAAGGGTAACTGTAGAAAACTTAAGCATATATTCACCATCAAATATTTCAGATGTGACCTAGATTCCTATTGAAATGTAAAATTAAATTTGTCTTATTTTATGCATTCCTAAATTGGGGGGAAATGTCCCCACACCTTGTTGACATCTGACCTTTACAAAAATCACACTGATTAAAAATTGGGCTTAATGCAATATTAAAATTAATGTTTACTCTAATCCCAAAAGAAATAAAACATTCTAAGCCACTTTTGCCAGGGAAGGATAGTCCTTTTTATGTATCAACTAAGGCTTCCAATTTTAAAAGCTCTATCACTGAAAAAGTGGTGACAAAAAATGCCAAATAAAACGAGTCATTTATTACAAGGATTGACACTGGATACATTCTGAGACATATTAATTTAATATTGACCAGAACAAAGGAGAGACAAAAATGGAATCCATAAGATGTCCTACTATTGATTTTCAAAGAGCTTCCTTGGGACATGAGATCTCAAAGGAAGGAACCAGTATGAATGTTCTCAAACACATACCTTCCTCTAACTCAGAGGCCACAACTATCTTTTAGATTAGTACTTCACATGCTACTAAAAATAGATTTATTTTATTGGAACTGTTGCTTCTTCTTTTTTCCTTTGCTTGAATCCTTTAGCATATATTATGAATATATACTTGAGCCTAACTTTCTACAAAATTGCACGAATTATGACATGGAAATCAACAAAGAATAATACTTAATCTTCCCTTTCAATGAGAACAGGTTGGGGCATTATGTTAAGGGCTATGTTTTGTGGAAAATAAAGTAGGTGAAAAGGAATTATGTTCAAAGTAATTGATCTCCTGAAATAATCACCATGATGATAATGATAATCTTATAAATAGATGAACTAATTCTATCAATTTAAAAATTTTAAAATCACATTTGTTTCATTTCAGTACAAATACAAAGAAGGCTATCGCAAGCAGCTTGGTCACCATATTGGAGCCCGGGACATAAAGGATGATCCCAAGATGATGTGGTCTATGCATGTGGCCAAGATCCAGAGTGACAGGGAGTACAAGAAGGACTTTGAGAAGTGGAAGACCAAGTTCAGCAGCCCAGTGGACATGCTGGGGATTGTACTGGCCAAGAAGTGCCAGGTCCTGGTCAGTGACATAGACTACAAGCATCCTCTACATGAATGGATATGTCTGCCTGACCAGAATGATGTCATTCATGCTCGTAAGGCCTATGACCTACAGAGTGATGTAAGTATTAAGAATGTATAATTGTAGGAGTAATAGCAGTAGCAGTAGCAGTAGCAGAAGGAGGAATAGCAGCAGCAGCAACAGCACTAGTAATAGTAATAGCAGTAAAAGTGTTTTCATATAATTATGTCATCAATAAATCCTATTGATTATATACAATATCCTATACTGAACAATGGGTATATAAAGCTAAAAAACGACATAGTCCCTGCCCTCAATTAGCCCATATTCAAGGAGAGAGGATAAAGCACATTAATGAATAAAGATGATACTAGATTGATTGTTAAAAAACAATGGATTGGTGACCTGGGCAAGTCACTTAACCCCAATTGCCTCAGAAAAAAAAAGGCCAATGAATTGTAAGAATATTTGGAGAGAAAGCACTTTTTATGAGATTAGGGAAGAGTAAGCACTTGACATGGGCCTTGCCAGAACAGAAGCTTTTGATAGATAAATAGAAGGAATGAAGCAATCCAGGCAACTGCATGGAGCCAGAAGAAGCCAGCACATGAGCAGGGAATGGTGAGAAGGCCGGTTCACCTGGAAGATAGAATGCACGAAGGTTAGCAGTGTGAAATAAAACTGCAAATGCAATGTGCCTTATGTGCCATGTGAAGGAGTTTCGATTTTGTCATAGCTCTGGGCAATCATTAAAAGTTTTTGGTCAAAGGAGTGACATAGAGGGAAAAGTGCATTAGGAAGATTATTTTGACAGCTATGTGAACGATAAATTGTAGAAGTTTTTCTAAAAAAAATTGGATGGTAGAGGTACCAGTTAGGAAGCTATTAGAATATTTCAGATGAAAGTTAATGAGGCTAGTGTCAATCATGTAATATATGGATTGTAAAGATGGAGAGAGAAATGAGAGATTATGGAATTAGAATTGATAAGACCTGTCAATATATTAGATAAAGGCAGTCAGAAGAGAGAGGAATTAAAAATGGCTTCAAAATTTGAACATGAGTGACTAAGATTGGTGATGCTATCACTGGAAGTAAGAAAATTGGGAGGAGAGGCTTTTAGTAATGATTATAAGTTCATTTGGGGAGTCACTGAACTTGAAGCAACAGCTATTAGGTGATTAGAATAAAAAATCTAAAGTTATGGGAAAAGATTGAGACTGGATATATTGATTAGGGAGTTATATGAATAGAAGCAATAATATAACTGAACTCCACTCCTTTTATATACTAGGACTTTCTCAAACCTCGTCTTGAGGTGGCAAAGGAATACACTCACCTTTGCAGCTCCTTTCCTACAAAAGCAAAATGGGATTCATCTAGAATTCATAAAATCACAAATTCTCATAGAATCTTCAATATGGAAGGCACTCCAGAGGTCATCTGGTTTAGTTTTTACATACATAGAGAAGCAATCTGGCACTGTGGACAAAACACTCAGCTGCTTAGTTTCTATGGGACACTGAGTAAATGACACTGGATTCAGTTTCACTACCTTTAAAAAGAAAAAAAAATGAAGTTGTGGCTCTAAGAACTCTTCCAAGTCTATTTGTGTGATACTATTATTTTACAGTTTCTAGGTATACAGCTTCTCTTATAACAATTGATTTGCTTCTTTTCTCTGCTATTCTTCTCTCCCCTTCCCCTCAAATACATTATATATATATATATATATATATATATATATATATATATATATATATATACACATCCCCCACACACACATACACAGAATATATACTTATTGATGGATTTGTTTCACCTAGATGTCACATACTTTTGGTACTGTCTTGACTCTTGACTAATCAATACATTCTGACTTACATACTCATCTTTAGGTTTTTTTTTAAACATATCTGGCAATATTGTAAGGTTTAATAAGCTAATAAGATTAGCCAGAAGAAAAGTATATACTTTCTTTTTTTCAGTTCTTCAAAATAAATGACAATGCAAGTACAACTTGATCACTATTTTATTTGTTTCTAATAGAATGTTTACAAGTCAGATCTCCAGTGGCTGAAAGGTATTGGCTGGGTCCCAATTGGTTCATTGGATGTTGTCAAATGTAAGAGGGCTGCAGAAATTTTAAGTGATAATGTCTATCGTCAGCCTCCGGACAAACTTAAATTTACCAGTGTGACTGATTCTCTGGAACAAGTGCTGGCCAAGAATAATGCCATCACCATGAACAAGGTGAGTTGACAATCTTTAAAAAAATCACCTGGGTTATCTGTCTATAAGGATCCATGTGAACTAGGCCATACATTTTGTCTTACTCCAATTGTGTCCATATCCACTATATGATGAATCACTTTTGTCCTGTATTCAAACACTGAATAATTCTGAAACCATTATTGAGTTATTTGAAAAAATGAAAAAAAATTATTGAGTTCTTTCTATGTACCAAATATAGTGCTCAGCCCTGGGGATATAATTAGAAAAATTAGTCTCTTTTTTAAAAGCTTATTTATTTATTTGATATTTCCCCAATTACATTTAAAATGATTTTTACATTTAAAAAAATTTTTTTGAGTTCCAGATTCTCTCCCTTATCCCTACCCCCAGCTCCCATTAAGAAACCACATGTGACATTATGGAAAATATTTCCATAAAAGACTTGTTGTGAAAGAAAACATAGATCTCTCACCCTAATTAAAAAAAAAACCTTCAAGAAAAATATGATTTAAAAAAAGAGAGAAAGAATATGATTCAATCCATATTCAGATAAAATTAGTTTCTTCTTTAGGTATGGATAGGATTTTTCATCTTAAGTCCTTCCGAATAGTCATAGATCATTGTACTGCTGAGAATAGCAAGCTCATTTACAATTGGTCATCCCAGAACATTATCACTTTGTATACAGTATATTTCATTTTACTTGAGTTCATGGAAGACTTTCCAAGGTTATTTTCCCAAGAGCATTCTGCTCATTATTTCCCAAAGAGCAACAATATTCCGTGACAATCGTACACCACAATTTATTCAATCATTGTCCAATTGATAGGCATCCCTTCAATTTCCAATTCTTTGCCCTGCTGCTACAAATATTTTTGTATAAATAGGTCCTTTTTCTTTTTAAAGATCTCTTTTGGTATTAGTGCCCAATAGTAGTATTGTTAGGTCAAAGGATATGTGTAAATTTATAGCCCTTTGGGCATAGATGATATCTTTTGATTATTTATCAATGGCTCTTTTTTTTTATAAATTTGACTCAGTTCCTTCTGTTTGAAAAATAAGGTCTTATTTTTTTTACAATTACTATTGCTAATTGTAATTTCCCCCCATTTAGAATATTCTGTTTTCTCTTTCCTTTCACCCTGCCCATCTTTAAAAGTATTTTGCTACTGACCACTTCTTCCCCCAATAGGCCCTCTCTTTTATCACCCTCCCCCCTTCTCGTATCCCATTCCCCTCCTATTTTCTTGCAGGGTAAGATAGATTTCTATACCCATAATGAGTGTGTATGTTATTTCCTCTTTGAGCCAATTCTAATGAGAATCAGGTTCACTCTCTCACCCTTTCTTCCTCCTCTTCCCCTCCCATTGTAAAAGCTTTTTTCTTCCCCTTTTTTATGACAGATAATTAAAACCATTCCACTTCTCCCTTTCTCCCAGTACATTCCTCTCTCTCCCTTTAATTTCATCATTAAAAAAAAAGATATTATCCCTTCATATTCAACTCATACCTGTGCCTTCTGTCAGCAAATACTCTCTTTTCTCAAAGAGCTTACCCACTCAGGCACCTTTTTTAGATTATTCATTATGTTTAGGACTCTGAATGATATTTCATATTTACATATTTTAAGATGAAATATACTATAATGTCAAATATCCTTTAAAAAGTACTAAGATATGATGGCCAATGTAGATAATGAGACTGACTTTCAAACTTCTCCTCAATGCCAAGTCTGAACTGGCAAATTAGATTAAGCAATGTTTTCTCAATATCTTTATTTTTGTTTTCTTCACAGCGCTTATACACAGAGGCTTGGGACAAAGATAAGACTCAGATTCACATCATGCCGGATACACCTGAGATTATGTTAGCAAGACAGAATAAAATCAACTATAGTGAGGTAAAGATACCAATTTTATTTTTGATATCTCTATCAAGTTATTCTTGTGTTAGAAAATAGTATTAATAAAAACAAGGTCCTGATTTCTGTTGTTCATGTAGACCAGTTAGTTTCATGCAATTTCAAAGGCTTAAACATATCTAGTAAATATGTTATTGAAAAGTAAAGAATATAAATCCATCTATCTCTTCTTTATGGGAAAAGAATGTAAAGTTTGTGCTCAACTACTGATGGTATCACCACCTTCCTTCCTTCCTTGCTTCCTTCCTTTCATCTCAAATAGGTTCTTTTTTGTGACAAATAACAGTCAAACAAAACAAATCAATGTTTTCCTGTATCTGAGTAAATATGCCTAGAATTCCTAGAGTTATCTTGGAGCCTACCCTTCTCTCCTGAAACTCTTCTGAAGTCACAGGGTCATAACTAGTCAATGCCTTGGTCAGAGTTCGGAAGTCTTTCAGTATTATTTTCATTTAGATTATGGTGGCCATTGTACTGATTTAATTTATTTTCAAACTTTATAATTTAATTTTTTATTCTAACATTAACAGACAACAACTGAAATGAACACTTTCATATACATTATAAAATAGAAAAAGAATTGTGCACAACATTGAATATTTATTATGGGAATATTCTTTTTCTTTTTAAGTATATTATTAATTTGTATTATCTTATTTTCAATCATTGTGCAACCACTGTCTCTTAGAAAATAATCACTGATTTACTATAGCAAAGAAGCTATTGATACTGAAGGAAAATCTTAGCAATTGTGCAAGAGCAAGTTAAGATTTGACAAATAGAGTATTTTGAATTAAAGATAATGGCTTAGTTGAATACTTAAGATATGAATTTATGCTTCCTTAATAACTTAAGAATAAATACAGTGAACTGTGTATAGTTCTTTGTCTAAAGGATATATTCTTTTGACAAAAATAGAGTATTTTTCAGGATGTATAACAAGTTATGTCTTTCTCCAGAGTCTATATCGACAAGCTATGGAAGAAGCAAAGAAAGAAGGCTATGACTTGAGAAGTGATGCCATTCCAATTGTGGCTGCTAAAGCATCCCGGGACATTGCCAGTGATGTAAGAACAATCAGTTTATGATATTTTGAACAATAAATTCAATATAAACATAAAATACTGAAAGTCATCCCAAAAGAGAATAGTGGAATTTAATAATTCCAAGAGACTGTAGTTATTCATTTTCTTCATGTTATAGATAAGAAAGTTGAGGCCAGAATGTTAAAGCTTCTGCCCCACCCACCCACCTATCAAGGTAATAAACTAAGTTCTAAACTGGACCTAAAAATTAGATCTCTGGATTGAAGACTCAATGCTTTTTCTCATTACAAAAGAGATTCCTTATTTTAAAAATATTGCTATTACATTTTAGGAACATGTAGATATTCAGGGAGGAAATCATGCCTAAAGGAGAAAGTATTAGAGAAGTTAAGGAGATTGCAAAAATGTCTCCTCACAGAAGTAATGCTTTCTTGCTTGAAGAATATGTGATTCCTTGGCAATTTTTATTCAGTAATCATTAAACATCACTTAAACCTCTATTACGTGCAATGCACTATGCCAAGTACTATCTAAGGCAGAGCATTAAATAAGATATGATCTATACTTACAAATATTTTATAATGCAGAGGAGGTGGAATGACATGGACACAAATAAATATAATACAAATAAGAATATGATATGTACATAAGAATATAAAGTACATCTACCCCTTCCACATCACCAGGGTTAGGAGAACAGTGTCTTTGCAATCTGGAGAATCTATGTAAATTTTTTGGCCCTCTCTTTTACCAGAAAAGAAGTTTGAATTTTTTCTTTTACAGGGTCTTTATAGTATCTTATTGTAAAATTTGGGTTAAGTATTTGGTCATGGATTTTATGTCATCTGTTGGCCTTTGAATGTTGTCTGCAGCTTCACAAATCTCCCCCCAAATTCCCATTTAATTCCTTTTGCCAATCTACAATATAGTAAAACCATAATGGGGAAAGTTGCATTGTAGAAGGGATAACCGTAATAAGAAATAGATACAGCAGAAATCACCTCCTGCTCATGGCAGTATCATGAAGAGTATTTTAAGAAAGTAAAATTTGAGCTGAAGAATAGGTGAGAAGCCCTTAGGTGGGGATGATATAAAGGGCATTTAGGCTACATGCATAAAAACAGTGGCAAGAGACCACAAATTTTTTTCAGGGAATGAGGAGTAACCCAGTCTGGCTAGAGTATCAAGTAGGTGGAAGAATAGTCTGAGAAAAGTTCAGTATTAGTGAATCCAAAGGAATAGAGAGAATCAAGGAGGAGGGGATAGTCAGTTGTCATATGCTACAATAAGTTTGGGGAGGAAAGGGTTACAAAAAAGGCTACTGGGTTTGATCAATAGGTCACTGATAAGATATGAGTTTCAGTGGAGTAATTGGGACAGAGAACAAATTGCAAGGGCCTGACAAATAAGTGGATGGTGAGGGAATGGAAGCCATTAAACAAAGGATGCTCACTAGAAAGGTAATAGTAAAAGAGAGAAAAGAGATGGGACAACAGCTTGGGCAAGCAGTACATGCTAGGGAGGGTGTGTGTGTGTGTGTGTACACACTTGTGTTTGTAGATAGAGGGAAAGGAGCCAAGGGATGGAGAAAGAATAAAGATTCAAGTGATTCCAGTGATGGATTGAACGAATTCCTTGAAATAAGAAGAGAAGAAGTAAAGAGAAGAGCTAAAGAGACTAGTTATTTATTAGATCAATCTTTTCTTCCACCAAAGGAAGAATGGATGATGACTGAGGTTTTGAACTAAAGAAAAGGTTGGCTTAGAGGGCTCCTGACTCAGTAAATTGGAAAATGAAGCCTTAGTGAGAATTTAGAAAGTGCAGTATTGAATAAGGGTCTTGAGAATGGAGGTTTAGAACAGGTAGGTAGACAAAGGAAAAAGTATGCAATGTCATAATTAAAAGAATTGCTAAGCACCCTGAAAGCCAAGCTTTATTTAGATAATCATTCTAAGGTAGTATTGAATGATCACCTTTCATTTTGAATGGCCAATTTGAAGATAAATGAAGAGATTTTCATGAACTATTAGGATCACAGATTTTTTGTAAAGTCTTTTATATAATTTAAAATTTTGTGACACCTTAGTTGAAATAATGACTAAGAATAGGCCCAACTAGAACAATACCAATAATAAACTATCATTTCTAGAGCACTTTAAAATTTGCAAAGTGCTTTACACATAATATCACATTTTACTCTCATTATGGGATAAACTTACTGTAATTAGCCCCATTTTACAGATTAGGAAACTAAGGTAAAGTTTAAGTGACTTACATAGGCTCACACAGCTAATAAATGTCTGACAAATGTGATCTAACTTGTAGCTTCTGTTCTGTTTTACCTGCTTCAGTACAAATACAAAGAAGCTTATCGCAAGCAGCTTGGTCACCACATTGGAGCCCGAGCGATACATGATGACCCCAAGATGATGTGGTCACTACATATAGCCAAAGTACAAAGTGACCGGGAATATAAAAAAGAGTTTGAGAAATACAAGACAAGGTACAGCAGTCCAGTGGACATGCTGGGCATTGTGTTGGCCAAGAAATGCCAGACGTTGGTCAGTGATGTGGACTATAAGCATCCTTTGCATGAATGGACATGTCTGCCAGACCAGAATGACATCATTCATGCTCGCAAGGCCTATGATCTACAAAGTGATGTGAGTATCTTGTATTGATTAAATATATCAATCCCCATGGAAACTACTTTGCTGAAAGTGAATTTAAATCCTATCATGTATTTACATAATTCCAAGGATAGACTGACTTTATTGTTTCAACTTTGTTTCTACAAATGACTTAAAATATTTGGATTTTTTCTAATTTGTTCCCTATGAAAAAAATTCTTATATGAAAGCAGAGGTGTGCTCATAAATATTTTAATAACCAAATTTCTGAAAAGGAAAAAAAAGGAATGCAACATACTTTTAAATTTAGTCTGTACTATCAATATTTTCTTTATCACTTTCTTAAGTCTATACAATCAACAATACATTGAGTCCTGGTTTGTTGCATTTGCCGATTTATGAGGTGTAAAATGTTATATTTTTAATGCATTTTTAAATTTATTTAATGTTATAAGTATGCAGACATGAGTATGTTCATCAATGTGGAACCCCTAAATTTCTGTTCACAAAGCTGAAAAATAGGGATTTTCATCAATATGGACATTCCTTCTACCAATGAAGATTGAAACTCTTCTACCTTTAGTAAATGGTTTTTTGTTACTTATCATGACTCAAAATAACTATCACCTGGAGACCAACCTTCAAATGAACCTTTCTTAACCTAATTGGACTGGTTCTCAGGTGACTGACATACTCTTACTACATTGTTGGGTTCATGTCTTAAGCCTTTCAAGTTTGGTGGGAATCTACCTATGTTTATTTTCTGCTAGTTTAGCCACCAAAACCCCAGAATTCTCTCTACGGCATGATTTATGACACCAGTGTGGAGCTACATACGTAGTGATGTTCAATGCAAACCTTTTTTAGGGGTTTTTAATGGTAGATACTTTCACCTTTCTGTGGTGAAAGGCATTTGAGAAACAGTGATCTTAAATATTCATTAGTGAATTTTGTCTATTTATGTGTTCGTTTACAGAATATGTATAAGTCTGACCTTGAATGGATGAAAGGCATTGGCTGGGTCCCAATAGGGTCCCTAGAGGTTCTTAAAGCCAAGAGAGCAACAGAGATATTGAGTGATAATATCTACCGTCAACCTCCAGACAAACTGAAATTTACCAGTATAACAGACTCTTTGGAACAAGTGCTAGCAAAAAATAATGCTATAAATATGAACAAGGTAAGTTCTTAATCTTTGGACCAATGGTCAGAGCTTCTAGTTACCAAATATAAGAATTTATTTATTTATAGAAATTTGTTTTATTTATTTATCAAAATAGGAAAATATGATATATGACTATAATGACCATATATCTTTAATTAGCTGGAACAATATGGATTTCAGAACATAAAGGGTAATTTTATTTAATTTTTTTTGATTTTTTTTAATTAATACTTTTTATTTGCAAAACATATGTATGGGTAATTCCTAAACATTAACCCTTACAAAGCTTTCTGTTACAAATTTTTCCCCCCTACTCCCCACCGCTCCCCTAGATAGCAGGATATCCACTACATGATAATTATGTTAGAATACTTAAGAAATCGAATATATCTATAGTTATTGCATCATTTTTTGTGCAGGAGAAATCGTATCTACAAGAAAGAATAATCCAATAAAGGAAATACAATGCAAGCAAACCTCAATAGAGAACATGAAAATATTATGTTGTGGTCCACATTTCACATCCCTCTCCCTGAGTGTATATGGCTTTCTTCTTCACTGAACAATTGGAATTGGTTTGAAGCATTTCATCGTTGAAGAGAGCCATGTCCCTTAGAACTGATCCTCATATAGTATTGTTGTTGCCGTGAATAATGATCTCCTGGTTTTGCTCATTTCACTCAGCATCAGTTCATGCAAGTCTCTCCAGGCCTCTCTGAAATCGTCTTGCTGGTCATTTCTTACAGAGCAGTAATATTCCATAACATTCATATACCATAATTTATTCAGCCACTCTCCAATTGATGGGCATCTTTTCAGTTTCCAGTTTCTAGCCACTACAAAAAGAGCTGCCACAAACATTCTTGCACATGTGGGGCCCTATAAAGGGTAATTTTAACACTTAACCTGTCAACCTCTGGTAAACCACATGTCCTTATTTTTGATCCAAAAAATATGGTCATCAAAGCTCTGATTTCATTTTTTAAGACTATGTATATTATAAAGTTTATATTAATCACCTTTGAAAATGGCATTTATTCTTTAGTCTTTATGTCACATGAATGACAACTTTGAAAAATGAAATCAATGGTAAAAATGTTACATATTTGTAGCACATTGTAACTTTACTTTTAGAGTATGACAAAATATGGTATTTTTTCTGAATAATCCTATTAACATATTTGAAGAAATACAGATTCATAGATTTAGAGCTTTAAGAAACTCTAGGAACAGTTGGATCCAATCCTTTCATTTTACAGATGAGGAAATAGAGGCACAGAATGCTTAAGGGATTTACTTGGATCACACAGTTAGTGTCTTAAGTAAAATTTGAACCTAGGCTTTCCTTAGCCCAAGTCCAGTTTCCTACTCATTGCACTACAAGTAACATTTAAGAATTTTCAACTAAGAAAGTATTATACAAAACACTCTTGGAAGTAATCAGCTGTCTGGTTATCAGGGTGAGAATTTATATTGATATTTTTTGACATAATCAATGTTAGAATTTATTCTGCTTGATGATACAGTTTAAGGAAATTTTTCTTTTTTTCTAATTTGAAGGGTAGAATGGCAGATAGATCAGGATAGGGAAGGAAGAAAGAAAAAAGAGGGGGAGGCAGGAGAAGAGAGGAAGGAAGGAAAAAGGAAGGAAAGAAGGAAAGGAAGGAAGAAAGGAAGGAAGAAAAGGAGGAAGAAAGAGGAAGGAAGGAAGGAAAGAAGGAAGGAAGGAAGGAAGGAAGGAAGGGAGGAAGGAAGGAAGGAAGGAAGGAAGGAAGGAAGGAAGGAAGGAAGGAAGGTAGGAAGGAAGGAAGGGAGGGAGGAAGGGAGGGAGGAAAAAAGAAGGGAGGGAGGGAGGGAGGGAGGAAGGAAGGAAGGAAGGAAGAAAGGAAGGAAGGGAGGAAGGAAAAAAAGAGTCATTAAAATATCTTTTTTAAAAAAAATGCACAGAAGGAAGGTCAGAAAGAAATCACAGAAAATAGGGAGTTATGAAAGTTACATATTGAATTTATTTTTTATTTCAAAAGAAAAGTAAACTATACATAATAGAGATGCACAATTTCATGCTTGTTTTATTTTTCTAAATTCAGAATAAGTACATTTTAAAGGGAAAAAAAGTTATGTTAGATGAGTAGGAAAAATGGTAATTCTCTCTCCCCATTTTATTATCTCCACATAAGAGGAAGAAAAGAAGATTCTGGTAAACATATATACAGGCTAGAAAATAAATATTTTTTCTTTCTTTTTTAAAAATAGCGTTTATATACAGAAGCATGGGAAAATGATAAGAAAACAATCCATGTCATGCCCGACACACCAGAAATCATGCTTGCCAAACTCAACAAAATAAACTACAGTGCGGTGAGTAACTTTAAGAATGGGTGGGAAAGACACTTAATATAATAATATATATTATATATAACATATATTATAATATAAAATAATAATAATATAATAATAATTAAAATAATATAAAGAGAAAAAAGACAGAACCCAAAGGACTGAGTGCACAATGAATTATGAGTGTATACGAATGAAAAAATAATCAAAATGAGAATTTAGAATGAATAAAAAATGCTTATACTTTTCATTGAAATTAATCCATTTAAATGTGGATAGTTGCTAAGAAAGTTTAGTTGCTTGAATTGATGTTCAATTTTAATCTTTTGAAAAAATTTTAATTTTTTAAGAATATAAAAAAGAATGAATAGAGGTAGAAATTTATAGGACATGATTACTGATTAGCTGAATAGAATATTATGACATTTATGATATGTTATCCAGTTTTGGGGGCAATGGGGGAGGGTTAGATGATATTAGTGTTAAGTGTTTTCAAAAATCCCTATATCCCTATCTTCAATTATAGAACAAGAGCGTAGGACCACTGTTGTTTACCTCATCTTTGTTAGAATGCTACAAGATTTAAAAGTTGATCAGGGAAAGAAGAGTGGCTGGGGAGGAGGTGATTGGAATTATAAATCATTTAGAGAGAAATAACCTCAAAGAAATGGGGGACCTCCTGGCCATGTATATATCAGACCACAGTTCAGTGATATTGATAGCAGTTTACCACTTAGTGGTATAGGAATGACATTTTCCTCAAGAGATTAAGGACCTTGGAAAACCCACTCTCTCCATCCAAAACTTAGCTTCCTGCAGTAATTGCAATGAAAATCAAATGTATTTAGGTTAGTTTAATTTTCATAGGGGTAAAGTACTAATGGAGACCAGAGTTTCTTGTCAAAGAATGATTATCAATAATTTTTTTCTCCATAGAAACTCTACCGACTCGCTCTGGAGGAGTCTAAGAAGGAAGGTTATGATCTACGGGTGGATGCCATTCCAATTCAATCAGCTAAAGCATCTCGAGATATTGCTAGTGATGTAAGTCAACATTTCTGGAAGTCTCTGGAAATAAAAGTCTCCTGCAGAGGGGCTTAACGCTTATGAACTCTGATTTTTTTTATGGCCAGCATTTCAGCTATTTCTGTCTACATTTCCATTACCTATAATTTGCATTATATCCACTCTTTATAGACCTAGTGGAAGATGATTGCAAACTCTTAATAGTCAGTTTTCCTGTTAGTGAAGGAGGAAGTGTTCAGGAAATACATATGTATACAAACATATATGTGTGTGTATACATATACATATAAATACATATACATACACATACATATACTCATATATGTGTGTATATATACATACATATGTGTATGTGTATATTATATATAGTCTAGAATATATTCATTCTAAATGTTTTTTTATTAGTGTCATGGAAATAAATCCCCAAAGTAGTCAATTTTATTCAGCAATCATTTGTTGAGCTCTTACTGTGGGCCAAATTGTGACAAAGTCTAGAGATACAAGGGGCTTACATTTCAATTTAGGAATACAACAGGAACACATATGAGCCATTACAAATGATTGATAATGTAGTTAGGAGAAACACTAGAAATTGAAAAAATCATGAAAAATTGTATCAACTTTGCCACTCAGACTGTACCTTGAAAGAATCTAGTGTTCTAAAAGATAGAGATGAGGTATTCCAGGCATAGGAGCATAGACTGTGTATGGAGAGAC
Organism: Myrmecobius fasciatus; assembly: GCA_023553655.1. Lineage (NCBI taxonomy): Eukaryota > Metazoa > Chordata > Mammalia > Dasyuromorphia > Myrmecobiidae > Myrmecobius > Myrmecobius fasciatus. The sequence continues at coordinate 35,283 of JAJPUD010009875.1, read as the reverse complement.
TGTGCAATTTCCTGTACAAAGCCTAGCAAGTAAGAACCAAATGTAAACTTCATGAAGGGGAGTCACATGTAATGAGGCTGAAAAGATAGACTAAGATCAGATTTTAGAGTTTTTAATACCAAATGGAGAAGTTTGAATTATATCCTAGAAGTAATAGGGAGTCACTGAAAATTCTTGAACTGGGGAGTGACATAGGTCTCTGACCCTAATTTTGCCAGAGGTATCAAGAAATGCTATTTTCCAAGATACCAATTATGAGACTATGGCAACAGTCCAGGTGAGAAGTCAGAAGAGGTCAAACTAGAGTGAGAGCTCTATGAATGGAGAAGAAATGGGTTCAAAGAAATGTTGTGGAGCTTAAATTGATAATACTTGACAGCTAGCTATGGGGAGTGATGAGGAGTGAAGGCTGGAAGATGACTCCAAGTTTGCAAACCTGAATAATTAGAAGGATAGTGATACAGGAATGGGAAATTTATGAGAGGGGTGAGTTTTGGATAGAGGATAATGCTGAGTTTGAGATTCTTATGGGTTATTCGGTTTTAAATACCCAGTACTCTTTTGGCGATTCAGAACCATATCATAGGAAAAAGACCAGAATTAAATATATTGATTTTGTCATTTGATATTGATATTGATTGATTTTGATAAATCTACAAAGATAGTAATTTAATCCATGAGAACTGGCAATGTTGGCTAGAAAGAGTGTGCAGAGAGAAAAGAGCAAAGGATGCAGGATGGAGCCCTGGGTTGAGAATGGATACTGATCCAGCAAAAAAAAAAAAAAGACACTGAAAAGGAGCAATTAGAATGAAGGCAGAAAAATCAGAGAGAAGAGAATATAAAATAGTAAAGAGAGGCCAGTCGTGTCAAATGCTGTAGAGAGAAATTTCAAATTCCAGATCACGGATATGGAAAGCTTGTTGATAACAGTGAGATTAAGAGGTAACCATTCTTGTGTGTGGCAAAGTTGGAAATAATGAGAAATGAGGCAGTTGATGAATGGAGGAGTCAAGGAGGAATATCAGTATGCTTAATGAAGTTACCAAATATAAATGTAGGGGTTGGTATAGAAAACAAGACTGTGAACCCCTTGAGAAAGAAGAGTAATTTCAGAGCTAGTAGATAATTATGATAAGAATTTAAATATATTAATATATCTTAATAGAGTATTTACCAAATGACTAGACCAAATCCCTAGACTAGAAATGACTTCTTAGTCATGGTAATAGAAGAAATACCTAAAACAGGATTAGAAGGACAAAAAGTATGCCTCTTCATTGTCGGATCTAGGATATTGAGGGACCATGAGAAAAGATACAACCAGTATTGGAGTGATTCTTGTCATCTTAGGGCAGAGGACAGGGTCATCTTCTAGAAGATTATAGTGTCATCTTGAGGGAGAGGATAGTGTCATCTTGGAGAAGAAAATAATGTCATCTTAGGGGAGAGGATGGTGTTGTCTTGGAGAAGAAAATAGTGTCATCTTAGGGGAGAGCATAGTGTTGTCTTGGGGCAATCACATTTCTGTGAGTACCAGAAAATAGAAGGTTCATGAGAGAAAAATGTCTAAGATGAAGAGTTGTTTTAAATTTGGACAATATTAGACCATAAAACTCCAAAAAGCAAATTTAAACCACTGAACTAGGAGCCAGAAGATATAGACTCTAGCTCCAGATCTCAGCTTATTGTATGACTTTGGACAAAGTCATTTAATTTCTCTAGATCTTAGTTAATTTTTCTCTAAAATGGGACTAACAATACTTTCCTTATCTACTTCACAGAATTATTGTAACAGGGAAAGACAAAAAAAATCTATGTGAAACCACTTCAAAAAACTGTAAAGTGGTCTACAAATATAAAGTATTAATATTAGATAAAATGCATATGCCATTTTTCTTTTCTAGTACAAGTACAAAGAAGGCTATCGTAAGCAACTGGGCCACCACATTGGTGCCCGGGACATAAAGGATGATCCCAAGATGATGTGGTCTCTACATGCAGCCAAGATCCAGAGTGACAGGGAGTACAAGAAGGACTTTGAGAAGTGGAAGACTAAGTTCAGCAGCCCAGTGGACATGCTGGGGATTGTTTTGGCCAAGAAGTGTCAGACTCTGGTCAGTGACATAGACTACAAGCATCCTCTGCATGAATGGATGTGTCTGCCGGACCAGAATGATGTCATTCAGGCTCGCAAGGCCTATGACCTACAGAGTGATGTGAGTATACAAAATATCTTTAAAAACTTCAAATTTGAAATACATGCAAAGTGTATATTTTTTTGATTACTGACAACATGATGGAGTATAGGTAAAATATAATTAGCTCAAACTTCAAAATTAAAAGTATTCAGACAGATTCTTACAGGCTCTAAGAACAAGCTAATCCATCGAAGTATACGAGATAATTTTGAAAACTATGTTCAGTTTTTCAAACACCTTTAATAATACTCTTGGAATGAGAAGATTTGGTCATATCCCTATTCTGTCACTCACTAGTTCAAGTAGGCTCTTATAAGTCATTTAGTCTCTCTATACTTTGATTTTCTCATCTTTAGAATGGGGATGGTACTTCAAACCCTACCAAATTCTAGGTTTTTTCAAGATGTGAATTTGATAGCAAACATAAAATGTTTCATAGTTATAAAGCACTCTATAATTTTAAGATTATTATTTTTAAAATGCTGAGATATGTGTAATGAAATCAGAAGATAAATAATTTCCCTCAGGACATAAACAGTAATTTTCTTCAAGATAGCATTGTGTAATTGGACTAAAGCATACTCAAGGATTGATTTTTTTAGTTGCCTCAAAAGCTTCAATATTGATCACCTCAGTATAAGATATTAGACTGCATAAATTTACATATCCTAAACCAGAATAAACAATATTAAATCTATGAATAAATGCCTATGAATAAGTGTGCTTAACATTTTACCCCCACATGAGTTAAATCATCAACAAGTTTCCTGAAATGATTCAGCTTCATTGCTTTTTCAGGCTATTTACAAATCTGATCTGGAATGGATGAGAGGTATTGGATGGGTTCCCATTGGTTCTGTAGATGTTGAAAAGGTTAAGAGAGCTGGGGAAATCTTAAGTGACAAGAAGTACCGCACACCTGCTGATCAGCTCAAGTTCACTTGCATCACAGACACCCCAGAAATTGTCCTGGCAAAGAGCAATGCTCTGACCATGAGTAAGGTAAGTTTCTGGCTGCATCTTGTCCCACCTGCCAGGGAATTGTTCTTATCTCTCAGAAATATCTCACAGGTGAAAGCCAAAAGTATCCCTAGTGAAAGCATAAACAAGAATCCTGATTCACTCTCTATGGTCTGAAATAACTACTCCATTTTCCAATGACCCCTTTCTGAGTCCTGTGAATAACCTGTGCCTCCTCTAAAGTAAGTGGAAGAAATAAACCAGGAGTCTCCCACCAATCCAGAAAAGCAATCTGCTTGTCTTCTCCTTGCACTTTGATTTGTTATTCTTCAGGCAGAGGGATGTTAAGTGGCTTTGGGAAAGCTGGTTTATCTGAAACTCCAGCACATCTTTTGATGGAACTCCATGCTTTGTTTTCCCAGAGACAGCAGCATGATATATAGTACAGAGGAATCAACGTCACAGCTCCTACTCAACTCTTCCAAGTGCAGCTTCAACCAGATTAAAATATAATTGGGATATACTTAATAAAATAAATCAAGACACAATAGGATTTAGATAATATTAATATGTGGTTTTCTAATCTGAGTTCAAATTTGATCTTATAAATGTACTAGCTAAGTGACCCTAGTTATTTATTCCCTGTCTTTCTCAGTTCTATCATCTGTAAAATGAAGATAATAAGAACACCCATTCCCCATGGTTGTTGTAGGGATCAAATTAAAAAATATTTGTAAGTGCTTAGCATGTTGCCTGGCACATACTGAACACCATGCAAATGCTAGCTATTATTATTATTATTATTATTACTATATGCTAATTTATTATCTTGGGCAAAGTCACTTAATCTTTTGTCCATTTCCTCATTTGCAAAAGTAGAAGTTAACTGTAAAGAATCATTATGATGATGATAATTATTATTATTATTATTTTGAACTATGTTTGGAAATTCTAAGGTTCATTCAGATTCTGAGTCAATATTTTCTATCATTTCTCATTCAACCCCCTCCTTAGAAGGGCATGGAAACCTGTACCTTGATTCTTAACCAATTAAAGGACAGAAGGAGAATTTATCTCCCTGGTATTTTCTAGGGATCATTCAGCAACGATCTGAGGCTATTACCAAATGAATATGCATATGTATCTTACATAGATATACATACATGCAACTATCATCTATGTCCTGTCACATAATGTGAGCTAAGCCAGATGACATCTTTCTATCCAGCCAGGCTGGAGTATATGACACTATTAATTTTTCATCCTGACTAGATTTGGGAAAATGAGAAGAACTTGACAGCAGTGACAACTCACATTGTTAACTCAGTTGTTATTACTTGAATTAATCCACCATGTGGATAGAAAAAATTCATTTTCAACCGAGAAGTGAGAGATAAAGGGCTCCTTTATTTGTTATTATACAGAATAAATTATTCCCTATTCTCTGGAATATTCAGTCATCTCTTTTATTGTTCTTTTGTTGAATTACATTGGACTAAACTGAAGTCACCATCCATTTATATGTTGTCCCCATTCTCCATATCTGATATTTTTGCTGCTTTGGAGATAATGGATGCTTTAGTTTCACATGATCAAAGTAAAGCAAACTATAAAAGAGTCCTGTATAAATAGATTCTCATGATGGAAATTTGTTTACATAATACAATCTTCATTAGATCATAGATTCTTAGGATCCTCTAGGATCCTGGATCTCTAATTTATAAGGAGATCATTGGCCCATGTGGTCATCATGAAAAAAATAGAAATTATGATATTATTTAACCTTATCAATGGAATATCTATCAGCTCCTTTCAATCTGTGAAAGAATGGTTTTGCTGATTCTTAAAATGTTAGGAAAGATAAACAATTGTTTTGTTTTGCTTTGTTTCTGAGATGAATGTTTGTTCTTGGCCCCACAGCATCTGTACACGGAAGCTTGGGATGCTGACAAGACCTCCATCCATGTGATGCCAGACACACCTGAAATCCTGCTGGCCAAGAGCAATTCTGCTAATGTCAGCCATGTAAGGCCAGTTTGGGGATTGGTTTTGTGTAGTAAGATACAGAAAATACACATTTCATCTTAAAACTTTCTTCCTTTCCACATTTGAGCTGTTTAAGCTGCTTATTTTACTTGTTCCTCTTCCTAGAAACTTTATACTCAAGGATGGGATGAATCAAAGGTAAAAGACTATGACATGAGAGCTGATGCTATTCCAATCAAAAGTGCCAAGGCCTCCAGGGACATTGCCAGTGACGTGAGTACCTTTCAACTGAATTCTCACAGACCTCAGAATATCAAATATTCCCACAGTTCAAGAGGGCCCCTTCTTTAGGAGTCCTTCTGCATGTGCTTCCTCAACTCTGCTTCTTAGCTTTCTGGTCTTCCTCTGATACTTTTTTATTGGAAAAATAAATAACAAGTAAATTGTGGATCAATGTATTTTTACAAAAAAAAGAAAAAAATATTTTTTGACAAAGATAGAGTATTTTTGAAAAGGATTTGAAAGAATACCAATAAGAAAAACTTAAAATGCCACTTTTAATGTTGTGGCATTTAAGATTTAGCTTATAATTGTTCAAGAAAGTGAAAATTTTGACACATAAAAATTGGAAATTCTTGCTAGTGCCTTAATCTTTTGTTGCTGCTATCTGGAACTGTCAAAACCTGCTTTTTATAGCAGTTTTTCTTATTTCTTTTTTTGCTTTAAAAATGTATTATCTTTTGTTTTTGCATTACAATTAACTCCTTATATTATGCCTGACAACCCTCCTGTGTAACACACAAAAAAGCAAGCAAAACCAGCTGATATTCTTACTATATCTGTCATTTATATAAAAATGTGCCTAAAATCTGATTTTTGTTGTTTACTAGTACAAATACAAAGAGGCTTATGAGAAACAGAAGGGTCACCACATTGGAGCCAAGTGCGTGGAAGATGATCCCAAAATTATGTGGTCCATACATGCAGGGAAGATTCAAAGTGAAAGGGAGTACAAGAAGGATTTCCAGAAGTGGAAGACCAAGTTCAGTAGTCCAGTGGACATGCTGGGCATCTTGCTAGCTAAAAAATGCCAGACTCTGGTCAGTGATATTGATTATCGCAATTACTTGCACCATTGGACATGTTTGCCGGATCAAAATGATATTATCCAAGCAAGGAAGGCTTATGAACTACAAAGTGATGTAAGTTATGTTTTTTAATTTCACTATTTAAATTGGTAAATAGCTATATTAATAAACATGGTGTTGGAATGGGGTAAACTGGCATTTTCTAGTTCTGTTTAACATGAAACCTATGTGCTAAGTAGCTTTACTTCAAAGAAAGAGGCATTTTCCCCCAACAAAAGTGTTTCTCATTCTTTTAACTCTTCCCAAATGTAAGCTGTGCAATCTTAAAAATTTTATTTTTCAGTTAATCACTGGTTCTGTCTAAAACTCATAATAAAATATAAAATATAACATTTTGCTTATAGAGTGTGTACAAATCTGACTTGGAATGGCTACGTGGCATTGGCTGGATGCCCCAAGGTTCAGTGGAGATGGCCAGAGTGAAGTGTGCCCAAGATCTCATCAATGAGAGACTCTACCGGACACGACCAGAAGAACTGAAATTCACAAATATTGTTGACACTCCTGAAGTCGTCTTGGCTAAAGCCAATTCTCTGCAAATGAGTGAGGTAAGAAACATCCCAGAGTTGATGTTTCCTATTTTTCAGACAGTGCTCCCTCGATTGAACTAGGAGGCTGGGTTTTGAAGGAATGATAGTGATAGCATGATTTTGACTTGGAGTCAGGAGGTCTTGGTTCAAGTTCCACTTCTGATGTTTATTAATTCAATAATCTGAGGCAAGTCATTAACCTCTGTTAACCTCAGCTTTCTGATCTGTCAAATGGGGATATACATGCTTGTATTAGCTGCTTTTCTGGGTTGTTCTGAAGAAGAAATCTTAGAGCTATATAGATGTTTAAAATTAAGCATACATTTATGAAGCAGACCTTTTGTGCAATGCATATGTCAAGCAGTAGTGATGCAAAGCTGAAGACATAGTCCCTGCATTTAAAAACATGATATGTAAAAAAAAAAAGTAATATCATGTCAGATATAAACTCCTTTGGAAAATGCCATCCGCATCTAGAGAGAGAGCTATGAAGACTGAAAGTGTATTGAAGCATACCATTTTCACCTTTTTTGGTGGTGTTTGCTTTTCCTTTCTTGAGGTTGTTCCCTTTTGATTTTCTCTTTCCCAACATGACTGATATGGAAATATGTTAAAAATGATTGAATGTATAGAATCTATATCAGATTGCTTATTGTCTTGGGAAAAGGGAAGATAAGAGAGGGAAGGAGAAAAAATCTGTAACTCAAAATCTTACAAAAAATGAATGTTGAAAATTATCTTTACATGTAATTGGAAAAAATTGGAATAACAGGAGATAATAAATGGGAAATGCTATACCAAAAAAACCCTCCCTATAATATTTCTATTTTTTCCTCAGTGGTTATATAAAGATGCCTGGAATAAAGATAAGACAAACATCAGTGTTCCTTCTGACACACCAGAGATGTTACAGGCCCAACTCAATGCCATGCAAATCAGCAAGGTAAGATTCATGGACAGGAAATGTAAATTCTTTCATTCATGTTGATCATGTAGGAAATGATTTAATCAGCTAACTAGAAATTTTGACAATTTTTAATAACATTAATGATTTTTTCCCTGTAGTAATATCTTTGCTGAGAAACAATGTGAATTAATAGAAAGTGAGCCAGCCTTTGATTAAGAAAAAGCTAGATTTAAGCTTACCTAAAGACACATATTGGTTCAGAATGAATCTCCGGGGCATAGGCCACTTCCTAAGAGTCAATAGCAGATGCTTATGATCAGCATTAATGAAGGTAGTTTCTATACCAGTTATTCCTTCACAAGGTGAAATCCCATTACAGAGCAAATATGAATATAGGTAGATTTCCTTTATTAAAGAATAAAACTTGTACTACATGTCAAGAATAAAATATCTTTTAAAAACTCTGGCAGAAGGCATTTAGATACATAAATAAATGCCTGGAGTAAGTAGTATCATCTTCTGTTCTGTTGATGTTCTGTTTTTGCTTCTGAGATAACTTTTTTAGTCTTGAAAAATTATATATTGTATCTGGTACTTCAGTATCCCCAGAATAAATGATCATACTAGTCAAATACTCTTTGGAAGCATTCAACCTCCTTTTGTTGTCTAGGAATCCAGAGATTCTTGGTTTAAAAAAAGGTCATATGGGGGAAGGAGAAAGAAGTGCAGTTATTATAACACCAAAGTGAAGTTATTAGAAGGATCACAATATAGAAGTGAAGAGTTGGAAGGCACTTTGGCAACCATCCAGTGCAATTTATTTCTGAAAGGAATTCCTACTATAATATACCCAATCATCTGCTTTTGTTTAAGGGAAGACTTCAAAGGCTCCAGTGAGAGCCCATTCCATCTTTCCAACAACTCTGATTAAGAAGCTTTTTCTGACCTCAAGCCTATATTTGCCTACTTGTAATTTCCATTCATTATTCCTGGTATTTTCCCCTAGGACTAAAAATAAAATAAAACAAAATTCTTCCCTGACTAGACATCCTTTTAAATATAATACTTGAAATCTATTTTCTCCAAGCCCCAATTCTCCTCCTCAGCCTTTTTTTCCTCTGGTAAGAATTGAGAAAACAATGTAAGATCTTATTTTCACCTTGTTTATATCCTCATGTCATTTACTTTATGCTTAGTCTTTTTTTTAGAATCTAAATTATTTTCAAATGTACATTTTAGCATGGTATACATTAACAAGTATTATGGATATACATGCACGTGTACATGAACAAATTTACAAAATGTACAAATTTGCTCAGATGTCAAGCCCTAATCAGAGTCTGCTTATTTGGCCCAAATATAATCAGTTGTCTTTATTTGCTTGTAAACTAATTTTGTGTTTCCTTAACAGAAATTATATAAACGAGACTGGGATGAAGCCAAACAGAAGGGTTATGAAATAAATGAGAAAGCCATTGAAATCAAACAAGCAAAAGCATCTAGAGACATTGCCAGTGAGGTATGGTTTCTATTTTTTTCCCATCTCAACTGAACTAATAGTAGAGTCCATTAAAATGTTTCTAATGAGATTAACTCATGTTTAAAGATCCTTAGCTTGTTCTTTTCTCTTTCTCTAAAAGCTTTGTGTTGATTTGTACTTTTAAAAAACTCTAATGGGCTGAAAATTCCAAGACCAAGCAATAGAGGCTCATGATAGCTGAAAGCAAATTTGCAAACCAGGTTAACAATGATTATTTGTTAACTCCTGAAATGTGTTTTTGAAACAGAAATAAACAAAACATCATGAAGAGTTAGTTGTCAATCTTTGGGAAGCAATCAAGAATTAATAGAAAAATTATAATGTAACTGTGTTTTCCACATCATTTCTCTGTTAACTGTATTTTAATATAATTTATTTCCTTTCTAATCCCATCTGTTTTAATTTCGTCATTTAAAAATATTATTTTGAAAGAATCCATAAGTTTCACGAGACATGAAAGAAAAAGGTTAAGAACCCTTGGTTTAGACAATACTTCAACACTTGATTTCTGGTGGTTTAGCTATAACAATCCTACACATGTTTTGAAGTTGATCTCACATTATCCAAAAAAAAATGAAAATGATGGCTAGAAACAGCTATCATTCAGGCCCTACAATTTATTTTTTTCTTTTCTTTCTTGCCTTTAAACTTAAATGCAAAATAGGAATCTATGACTTCTCTAAACTACCCTCTTTTTGCTACCTTTTACAGTCTGACAATATGTTCTAGAGATACTCCCTAGATCATTCTTTCTCACATTTGACTTAAAGACTTTTTAAGATAAAAATTCAAAGCAAAAGATCCTGGGCTAACTATTTTTGCATGTGTGTTTTTGTCTGATTTTTCATTAATCTAGTATAAATATAAAGAAGGTTATCGGAAACAACTGGGCCACCACGTGGGCTTCCGTACCCTGCAGGATGACCCCAAGTTAGTGTGGTCCATTCATGCTGCCAAGATCCAGAGTGACAGGGAATATAAGAAGGCATATGAGAAGTCCAAGCTCCACTACAATACTCCATTGGACATGATGGCGATTGTTCAGGCCAAGAAATGCCAGGTCCTAGTCAGTGACGTGGATTATCGCAATTACCTGCACCAGTGGATATGTCTCCCAGACCAGAATGATGTGATCCAGGCTAAGAAAGCCTATGAACTTCAGAGTGATGTATGTATAAAATTATTTTATTCTCAGGCAATATTTTCAAAATTAGTTTTTTTCTAATGAGAAGATTAACATTAATACTCTGACGATCTTAATATGGGTTTAGGAATCCACAGATTTTATTTGTGAATACTTGTTGTCCTATAACTTAAATTGAATAAGACTTAATTTAGTAATTAAGTTTTATTCAGTTTCACTAAGGCTTTCTGGATTGTCTGTAAAGTTATGTAGAATGAGAGGCAGATGTTTCTCTTTGGAGTCAAAGCTAAAAACCTTCTGAATTTAATTTTCAAAATTAATTAATAGATGTTAGAAAATCTATCTTTACAAGAAACCAGGTATGTCTAATTTTGCAGGAAATTGACCGATAATATCTCTCATATTTTCCATTCCAAAGACAAATTTCTGATAGGTAATAAAGACCATACTAGTTGTTGTTTTTTTAAAAATATACCATTATTGCTTCATCATAAGTTCTATTTTTAAGTCCTTACTGTCAGCCTTGTGAATGTAATAGTAGTTTTTCTTGGAGGCATAATAAATATTGGCATATAAAGTATAATGTGGACTGCAAACCAAACAATGCTTTGCCTCTTAAGGAGAAGATAAAACACAATAAGTTTAATGATGGACTTCCTGTCGTTCAGAGGCATGAAGATTTCACATTCAGATTTTTGGGTGTTTTATCTGTTTACTTCAGAATGTATACAAATCGGACCTGGAATGGTTGAAGGGTATCGGATGGTTGCCGCAAGATTCTGTGGAAGTGAATAGAGTAAAGAATGCCCAAGAGCTAATAAATGAAAGGCTGTACCGTACAAGGCCTGAAACTCTCAAATTCACAAGCATCGTCGACACCCCTGAAGTTGTCATGGCAAAGACCAATGCTCTGCAAATCAGCGAGGTGAGATTGGTAGGGAATGAGAGTAATTAGACTCAAGGCCTGTCAAGCAGACGTCATCATCTCCAACACTTCCAAGGCAATCCATTGCAAATAGAGCTCTGAATACTTCCTGTAATACCAATCCTTTCAGTTGAATGAACAGGCATTTTAAAACACTTGCACAATCAATAGTAATTTGCAGAATTACACATAAATTTGGATATCCATTATTTTCAATCAATGTGTAAGCACTTTTAAATGAATATATTCACAAACTAAAGCTCCATGATGTTTACAAACGTGGTAAGCACAAATACAGTGCACAATTTTCAGACTTAGTTGAATATATTGCAGGCTCCAATAAATAATTTGGGTCAGACAATGACTCATAAAATGGCAGTTATACATTTCTATTCATGCATAAATAAGATATGAAGAGGCAAATGAGAATTTCAAAATGGCAGCATGACCATTCTCAGATTTTTATGTGCACAGGCACATAGAAATGTGTGTAGGATATGGGCTAAATGTACTGATTCACCCAAGCTCATACTTTCTACTTAACAACACTGATGGGTCATATGTGGTACAATGGGAAAAATGCTAGTCTCCAAGGATCTGAGTCTAAACATAGCATTGCTGCTCGTATCCTGTAGGATTCAAGGCAGATTATCTAGCTTCTCTATGCTTCAGTTTCCTCATCTAGAAAATGAGTTGAAATCATGTGTCCTTCCAGCCCTGAATCAATGTATCTATAAATTATTTTTCCTTATATAATTTGCTAGTTCTGCAAAGTTTAGGTTTTTACCAAAAATGCCATGTAGGAAAGAGTCTTATTTGTCAATAAAATGACAATTATTGAGATAATTTTAAGATTTTTATGGACTTACCCACAGATAATTTTTTAGTATACCTCCAAGTTCCTTTGTGATATTTTAGAACATATTTGTAATAACATTCCCTTGATTTACATTTTGTCAGCCATTATACCGAGATGCTTGGGAAAAGGAAAAAGCAAATGTGAACATTCCTGCTGACACCCCTGGGATGCTGCAGTCCAAGATCAATGCCATGCAGATCAGCAATGTAAGATATTAAAATGAACGCCATCTTCTCCTTACAGTAATGTATGTGTGAGCTATATCTGCTCCTGTGGTGTCTTTTTCTATCTAAAAATACTCAGTAGGATTTGACTCCTGAAATTTTCTTACTATTCCTACCTTTCAGCTAAACAGGTGCTATAAATAGGACAGGGATCTTGGAGAATAAAATACAGAGAAGCAAAGGGAAGATCTTGGAGAAGTTAGCCTTTTAAGGGGCTGTCATTTCTCTGAAAGCTGAATGCTGCATTTTAAACATCTTTTAAAAAATTATAAACTTCAAAATTATCAACAATTACAAATATTTCACTATAGAGAGAATAACAGTTTTATGTTTATTTTTACTTTTTGACACTTAATTTAGTCTTCCTTAAATTTAGATTCTTGAAAGAAATCTCTTTCTGTCATTGAAACATTTGGTTTATGCATAGAACCAAACAGAAAGAAGGTCAAACGGAAAAAGGCATCAGGACAGGTTTGAAAGTAATATGTTGAATTTATCACATTTTAAAGCAGGATTTCTTTTTATAAGGGTGACTCTTTAGAAGGGCAGAGGCAAAGGATGTGGGAGAAATTTTAGAAAATATCAAAACAAAAGAGCAATAAAAACTTAATTTCTAAAAGCAAACTGTATGTAATAGAAATTAGCTACCACATATAATTTCTTTTGCTATATTTTGTATATGAAAATGTTCATTTTTAAGGTATTTGTTAAGATATAAATAAAATCAAATAACATAACTCCATTTTTATAGGGAGACATTTTGTGTCATTACAAATTTGTTATATCTCAAGCTCAAATTGAAACAAGGTCATAAATAATCTTCAGACAACATTAGTTTAAAAATATAACGCCTGTGCTGTCTCCCCTGCTCTCTCTCTTGCTCTATCTGTTTTTCTGTCTCTTTATCTCTGTATCTCTCTGTCTCTCTTTCTCTCTCTATTTCTTCATTTCTCTTTGTCTCTCTGTCATTCTGTGTTTCTCTGTATTTCTCTCATCTCTCTGTCTCTGCCTCTCTCCCTCTCCCTTTTTCTGCCTCCAAGTTATAGCTCTCTGTACATATATAGAAACACAAGCTGAGAAGTCTTGCAGCCAATTAGGACTCATCTCTCCCTACATATGTACAATGTCACAGGACTGTCTTTGAGGGAGGAGCCTAAGCCCATATGGGAGAGAATAAACAAACTGAAGAGAGAGTGGAAGAATATATTCAGAAATAAAGATGAGGAACCAAGCCAAACAGGTCATAAAGATATTAAGTGTCTACAACCAAATGTGAATTCAGGAAGATGAATCTTGACTTCAGACTTGGCCCTACCTGCAGTATGACACTACCTAGTTGCTACAGAAACACAGGGCAAAATACCAGATTGGTTGAACTATAAATTAGTTCAGATGGAAAACAATTGAGCATGATGCTAAAAATGTAACCAAACTATTCATAACCTTTGAAAAATGAAATAGTTAAAAAAAAACAAAAAACAAACAAACAAAAAAAAATACAACGCCTGTTTCCTTGAGCATTTCTTGGTAAACATTGGCTATGGATATTTTCTGCAAACTGATTATGTCATGGTGATAACTTTTTTTCAGAAACAATATCAGCAAGCTTGGGAAGATGTCAAGATGAAAGCTTATGACCTACGAGCAGATGCCATTGGAATTAAGCATGCTAAGGCTTCAAGAGATATTGCTAGTGAGGTAAAAAGCTCTGCCCTTTTCCTTGTCTCATTTCTAAATAAGGCTTTGCCCATGCTTATCTAAGAAAAAAATCCAAAATTTTATTGGTGAATTTAAATATTGCACAATTTAAGCTTGTAGTAATGTCCTACTTGATGCCTTTACAATTGTCAATAAAATAAAATGTAGGCAGACTTTTCACTGTCATTGGTATAATGTGTTCAAGTCCCAAATCCAACAAGTGTTCAAGTAGTTTAAGAACCCTAATTGTTATCAAATTTCCACTTATAATATTTAAGTATAGTCATTTATTTTTCTAATATCTTCTCAGTGTCAACTAATTAATAACGATTTATTGAATACTGACTGGATGTAGAATACTACACTAAAGAGCATGGTGGTGGGAGGGGAGATTGGATTTAGAGCTCAGAGAAAAATCAGTTTTTTTTTTTCCTGAGGAACTCCTAAAGAAATGCAGTAATCCCTCACATTTATTATAGTTATTTAAAGGTAACAAATCACTTTCTTGCCAACACTTTTTATTAGTTAGGTAGTGCAATAATTGTTATCTCCATTTTACAGATAGAGAAACTGAGTTTTAGAAGGTTAAGTAACTTGTTCATTGTCACACAAATACAAAGTATTGAAGCTGAGAAAGAATCATGGAATTTCAGAGTTGGAAGGGATCTTAGTAGCCATATAATGCAAACTATGCCTGAAAAGGAATTTCCTTTATGGCACATTTGACATGAACTCATTGCACCATGGCCTCTATCCAGTTATGGAAGACAAAATATGCATATGGAAAATGAACTGAAAGAAATGAGCATGTTTAACTTGGGGGAACAAAGACTCAGAGGGACATGATAGCTATATTCAAGTTTTTAAAGGAAGATTCATCTTGAGATTAATAAAAAGTTTCTAACAATTAAAGCTGTCCAAAAGGGGAATGGGCTATATCTAGAGGTGGTAGGTTCCCCCTTTTTGGAAACAATTAAGAAGAGACTGAATGACCACTTGGTGGATATATTACACTGGGAATACTTTTTGTGCATGAGTTGTACTATAGTGTGTATATATATATTTATATATATATATACACATATACATATATGTACTATATGTGTATATATCTATATCTATACATATATATATATACACATATACTTCCAACCTTCAAATTCCACAATTCTATCTAACATACATAGAATAACACAATGGAAATGACAAAGCAGAAAATGATAAAGTTAAAATTGACAAAAATGTGCCAAGTAAAGAATTGATTAGAGTAGAATAGGGTTCATCTGGAAAGCCTTCCTAGAAGCAATGAGATTTGTGTAAAAATAACTTTTTTTTTCTTTGTGCCTACCAGTATCTCTACAAATCTGCTTATGAGCAACAGAAAGGTCACTACATTGGATGTCGCACTGCAAAGGAAGACCCCAAGCTTTCTTGGGCTGCTCAGGTGCTGAAGATGCAGAATGACAGATTGTATAAGAAGGCTTACAATGACAACAAGGCTAAAATCTCTATCCCAGTGAACATGGTGTCCATCAGTGCTGCCAAAGAGGGCCAGGCCTTAGTGAGTGATGTGGACTACCGTCAATACCTCCACCACTGGTCATGCTTTCCTGATCAGAATGATGTGATCCAAGCCAGGAAGGCTTATGACCTGCAAAGTGATGTAAGTACACAGGTTTCCTTCCATTAAAGAGCACTAATGGGAACAACTCAAAAAGCCAGATTTAAATTAGGTCCAAAGAAGTTTTTAATCTTCAAGACTTTCCCAGTAGTTTGGGGAATACTATAATAATCCAAGAAAACTCAATCTATAGAAGAATTTCACTTTTGGCTTTTCAGTCTTTTTACCAATTGGATCTATTGTTTTCCTTAATCCAAAATTATCTCCCACTCCTGACCTTTTCAGTGGTGGGAATTATGGGCAATATTAGTCTTTCAGGTAGTGCCATGACTAGTTCAAAAATTCATTTACTAGTGAAATTTCAACTTTCTATTTCTATATATCCATGAAATCTGTATCATGGATAAATATGGCATGATAATTTCATCATAGCCTGATCATTCTTATATTTTAAATGCTATGAATTTGTTTATGGAGATTGCTAAGTGTTCAATTGTTGGTCTTCTCACAAAATATTACTTAGAAGGAAATATCAGACACAGAAATAAGATGACAGACTAAGATAACAAATAAAATTAAATATATATGTATATATATATATATACTTTGCTCTTAATCATGATTTAATCATATATTAATTTATAGAAGCCTTTCCAAATTTTACTTATATTTTTATTTGATGCCATCTCTTGGTAATAATGATTTTCATAGATATCCATTCATTGTGCATCTTAATGTTTTATTTGTTCTAAACTTATCTCTCTCAAATTTCAGTATAACTAGTATTAGAGAAAGATTGCCAAGTAATGAATTAAATTTGTTCTATTTGGCCTCAGTAGGTAGCACCAAGAGTAATAGGTTAAAGTCAGAAAAAGGTAAATTTAGGATTAAGGTCATGAAAAATTTTTAAACAATTAGAGTCATCTGTGAGTGGAAAGGTCTGTCCCAGGAAGGAATGGGGGTCCTTTTTCTTGAGGAACTTCGAAATCGAATAGTTCAATAATTGCTTACATATATTATAGTAATTTAGAAGCTAAAAGGCTGATTTGAGGGTTTTTTGAAGTGGTGATTCTTTTTTTAGGTAAATGTTGGACTACATAGTCATTTAGGTCTTTTCCAGCTCTAAATTTCTATGATTCTGTAATGCATGCTTTTTATTGAATCTTTATCAGTCATGAACCTGAAGAACCAAAAAAACAAAAGATATGGTCTGTATTTTTGAGAAAATTGACTTCCTGGAGGGTAGGCCTTCTGAATCTGTAGGATCAAGATTACTCCAAAAAGAAAAAATAATATATTTCCTTTCTAAGGTGTAATGTTGCCTTCATTATTTCCTTATTTCATTTGCACCATGTCACATTAACTATCACAAACTACCATAACAAATATGATCTTTTTAAAACCAATATCCAATCTGATATCATCTAATATTGTTTTATTGAAGTCATCTGGGAGACCACATAGTTTAGGAAGAAATCACATATTCATTTTTAATGCAGCATTTATTTGTTATTTATTAATTTATTGGGTACTAGATATCTAGGCCAAAAAAAATGAAATATTCCCTGCCCTTGAGGAGCTTAAGTTCTACTAAGGTAGAGAATATATCTATGCACAAATAGATACAAAGTAATTTGAAGTGGAACAATACCACCAATTAAGAACTACTGTCTATGTGTTGTTATTTTTTAAGGGTATTGATATAAGGGACCAATTTCCAGTATTCTACTGGTAACCTAAACCTTTTGTTAACTTAGTTATAACCAATAATTATGGTACTGGGGAAAGACTCTTCAAATGGTTGTCTTTCTCTGCTGTTATAGACAATCAGTGCTAGTCTAAAAATCCATTCAATTTAGTTACTGGTTAAATGAACACATCCAATGAAACTTGAGATCAAAGGATTGATATTTCTAAGAAATCAAAAACTCCCAAGCATCCCAAATCAGACTCTTACAAAAGAATTATTCATAACAAAAATCATTTTTCCATATGTATGTATATTCATATACATATATAAATATTGTATATTATACATCTTTATGAGGATATATTGAATATTACACTTTTTTATCATATGGGTCATTTCCATTGATGTTTAGAATGTTTAGAATAAAATACAAATACAAGAGAAGACAACTTATTCCTTATTTTCTCTTAGGCCATCTATAAGGCTGACTTGGAATGGTTGCGTGGTATTGGCTGGATGCCAGAAGGTTCTCCTGAGATATTGAGAGTCAAGAATGCCCAGGAGATTTTGTGTGACAGTGTCTACCGGACACCTGTGAAGGACCTTAAGTATACAAGTATTGTTGACACTCCTGAAGTTGTTCTTGCTAAGGCAAATGCTGAAAATATCAGTATTGTAAGTTGCTTTGCTATCTTATCATGAAGTTACTTAAGCATAGAAAATATTTAACCAAATAATTTATTCACATTGTCAAATAATGCCTACAAAAAACCCACCAAACATTAATGATAGTAATATGACATGCAATTAGTTATCTAGTCTGTGAATTACAATTCAAAGTGATAATTCAGATTTCATGCTAAATGTAGCTCATTTGCATTATTTGTATCCATTGCAGAAATATTTGTGCTGTGTATGCATTTGAATAAAATTTTTAAAAAATGTTTAAAATGTAATTGAAAATGCTATCCATTTTCAAAGTGATTTTCATTTGTTGTTTTTTTCCTCCTCTCATAGCCCAAATACAGAGAAGTTTGGGACAAAGACAAAACCTCAATCCATATCATGCCAGATACACCAGAAATTAACCTGGCCAGAGCAAATGCTCTTAATGTGAGCAATGTAAGTACATTAGTGATTTTGCCACGTTTGAAAAATGACCACTTTGGTCTTGTTATACTACTTCAAGGAATAATTTAAGAACAATTAGTTACAAAATCCCCAGAGTCAGTGGTGAGAAGATTGATTAAACATGGGACACAGGTCTTAACTGGCAGTCAGAAAATAAAAAAACATATTCCTGACTCCCCTTATTGAATTGCTTGGCACACTATTATTGATGCTAGGTCAGCTGTAACAGTGAGGAAAAAAGGGAAAAAAGAATCAGGATAAAGTGGATGAAGAGAAATGCTACTTTCATTTGCCACAGGGATTTCCTAGGCTTATATGAGATACTGTGAAGAATGTACATTGACTCAAAGAAAGAATACTATGATTCACAATGATTTGAATGTTTACATCTTTTTGAGAGAAACACTGAGTCCTTGGGATATAGGCTAATTCTGAGGAGTGATTTCCAAATATGATGCATACTAATGCTATGTATTTCCTTCTCTTAAGAAACTTTACAAAGAAGGCTGGGAAGAAGTAAAAATGAGCTGCGATGTGAGACTAGATGCCATTCCAATCCAGTCGGCCAAGGCCTCCAGAGAGATTGCCAGTGATGTAAGAATGAATTTTGGGGGATTCTCTCTTTTTATTTTCATCTAGACAAGTCCCATAAATAAATTTTTTGTGATTCTAATTGTGTTCCTTCATTTCTTCCCTAGTATAAATACAAACTGGAGCATGAAAAACAGAAGGGTCACTATGTGGGAACCCTGACTGCCAGAGATGATAACAAGATCCGCTGGGCCTTAATAGCAGACAAAATTCAGAATGAAAGAGAATATAGGCTGGACTGGGGCAAGTGGAAAACCAAGTTCAAAAGTCCAGTGGATATGCTTTCTATCTCACATTCTAAAAAAAGTCAGGCCCTGGTTAGTGATGTGGATTACCACAATTATCTTCATCAATGGACATGTCTGCCAGACCAGAATGATGTGATTCAGGCAAAGAAAGCTTATGAACTACAGAGTGATGTGAGTTTGCTACATTTCAACTTTATTTTGGTATTTTGCCATGTCACACGTTATATACATATTATACAGTTGGGTATTGGAAGTTGAAGACTCTATAACTTAATAGTCTGCCCATTTGTTAGCCTATAATACACAAAGATAGTTTCCTTATTGTTTATCTAACTATAACTTTCCCATCCCTATAAAACACAAGGTTCTCTGTGTCAGTTCTAAAAGACCACTTTACATGGTTCTTTCATTTTCTTTTATTGTGTGTTTGGATATTCTAGTCCAGTTGTAAAAGTGATAATATGAGACAACAAACA
Source organism: Myrmecobius fasciatus (assembly GCA_023553655.1). Taxonomy (NCBI): domain Eukaryota; kingdom Metazoa; phylum Chordata; class Mammalia; order Dasyuromorphia; family Myrmecobiidae; genus Myrmecobius; species Myrmecobius fasciatus. The sequence continues at coordinate 15,404 of JAJPUD010009875.1, read as the reverse complement.
CATAAACCTTTTGGTGCTGCAATAATGCTCATCATTATTATCATCATTAGTATTATAGTTGCCTGCAATAGATGTGGGTGGAAAGCCAAAGAGATATTCCAACTTATAATAAGATACAAATGGCACTAGAAAAATATTCCTTGATTGTATCATGTCAACGAGAATGCCTATAAGGATAACTTTTTGTAGCTTGGGAGGAAAAATGAATACTACATACAACCTAAAATGGGTATTTAGAAAGAAATATATGTAATACTTGAGTAATTTTTTTTCTTTAGTTCCATGGAAAGGGGTAAATGATTCTTGTGAAATACTGGTAGGGGACAAAAAATTACTGACCTCATCATTTGTTTTTTATCTCCACAGGCGGTTTACAAGGCAGACTTGGAATGGTTGAGGGGAATTGGGTGGATGCCCAATGACTCAGTTTCAGTAAATCACGCCAAACATGCTGCAGATATCTTTAGTGAGGTAATGATTTTCCATCACTATTAAGCATTTTTCACAAGAGGTTGAGCAATGAAATAATTTGATCTGCATTGTCCAATCTTCAAACCCCCATAGGCCATTTCACCAATTAGAAACACTCTTATTTCATTTAGACTCACACATCCAAACTGATCCTGTCCTATCTCTGTCACATTTGATTATTCATGGTCAGATTAAACACCTGATCAAATTCATGGCATACATGTTTCTCCTGGGAATTCTGTAGATAATAAAACTGTCATTTCAACAGTAACATTTTTCTCGGGATAAAGTTATCCCTGATCTACATATGTGTTCACACTGACTTTCTAAACAAGTTAGAATTTCAGGACACTGCAGGAATTGAGGTGGGAGTGACATAGCTAAATAAAAGTAGTAGATTTTGTGACCATGTTAAGTGTTCTCTTTCTAAAGATCAAAATAAGAGGGCCAAAGTGCCAAGAAAACACCATCTCTGTATGCTTTACCTAGAAAACAGATACTTTAAGTCATTAGCATAGATGAAAAAACAAGAATGTATACTTTCTTCCATTTAGAGAGCCACATGCTTTGCCTCATACTATCTTTTCTCTGCAGCACAAATATCGGACCAAGGTTGAAACACTCAATTTTACTCCTGTGGATGACCGAGTGGATTATGTGACAGCCAAGCAAAGTGGCGACATCCTAAATGATGTAAGAATATTATTTTATTTCATAAAATTAAACAATAATATCAATTTGTGGTCTCTCCTATTGCTAAATATGGCTTTTCTTATCATCTCTACCTAAAGTTTATTTACCTACTCATATTTATTTTCTAATATGGATATCTGGGTTTGATTTCCCTGAACCAAATTGCTGAAAATTTCTTGAAACTTATAATCCCTTCTAGTATTCTTCTCAATTTTAAATGCCTTATTTCACAAAAACTCTTTTTTTTAGATTAAATATCGCAAAAATTGGAATGACATCAAATCAAAATATACCCTAACTGAAACTCCACTACTACACACAGCTCAAGAAGCAGCTAGGATACTAGATCAGGTAGGCTTATATTTGTTATGGGTAGTTAACTGTAGATTTATTGATAATCACTTGTATAATCTGATCTCCAGTATCAATATGAATTAATCAGTAATATTTCATTTCATGAACATTCCTACTACTTTGAATTTCTGGTTTTAGCCAATTTTTGTTGTTGTTGAATTCTCTTCCCTAGTATCTCTACAAGGAAGGCTGGGAGAAACAGAAAGCCACAGGTTACATTTTACCTCCGGATGCTGTGCCCTTCGTCCATGCTCATCACTCCAGTGATGTCCAAAGTGAGGTAATATATCCTTACTTGGGTATTCTTGAAAGGCTTATCCTTGATCATGGGAAAACTACACCTTGTACTTTTGGGAGTGTTGGGGGGTTTTGGTTTGTTATTTTTTTTTGTTTGTTTGTTATTTTTTTAACTCACACAGCCCCAGCTTGACCTTCTTCTTGCTTCCCCAACAAGAATTGGATCCAAGACTAATTTTCTCCTTTTTCATAACCCCAAATATTTCTTATTCTTCCTGGGGAATCTTCAAAAACTAATATTTGTGACACTTCATCTTCCTCCCCCCATTATCCTTTTTTGGGGGGCAGACAATTGAGGTCAAGTGGCTTGCCCAGTGGCACACAGCTAGTAAGTGTCAAGTGTCTTGGCCACATTTTGGGTCAGTGTCACTATGCCAGCCAGCTGCCCTTTTTCCTCCTTATTTTTGCCAGCTTTGCTAAAATTTCCACACCAGGCAATTCAGGGTTTTATAATTAATAATTACATAGTAATTACTACAAATAATTATTATGAGATGACTCTGCATCTTTTCTCCCAACAGCTCAAATATAAGGCTGAACATGTTAAGCAAAAAGGTCATTATGTTGGCGTTCCTACTATGAGAGATGATCCCAAACTAGTTTGGTTTGAGCATGCAGGAGAGATCCAGAATGACAGACTGTACAAAAAGGATTATCACAAAACCAAATCCAAAATCAACATACCTCCTGATATTGTGTCCGTTGTGGCAGCCAAACAGGGTCAGAACCTTGTAAGTGATATAGATTACCGGAATTACTTGCATCAGTGGACGTGTCACCCAGACCAGAATGATGTCATTCAAGCAAAGAAAGCCTATGATTTACAAAGTGATGTAAGTGATTTAATGTTTTTCATTTAACCCATTCTCAATTACCTGTATATGTAAAATTTTTGACTATTTAAAAATCAGATACAATATAAAAAAATTCTCATTGATTTTTAATTATCTCTGCATTTTTCTATTCCATAACTGCTAATATGGATACTGATAGATAATCAAAAAGAATATTAACAGTAATATATTTATACAGATAGATAGATAGAAAGAATGTCAGAGAGATTCTTCAAAAACTATTTTTCAAATATTTTTAAATTTAGTCTGGTCAAGTTAACCATTTATGAAGCATTTACAGTATGACACTATGCCAAGTTCTAGAAATACAAATATAAGTAGAAAGATGATCCCTGTCCATAAGGAGCTTACAGTCTAAGAAGAAAACACATAAAAGGAAGCTGAATAGCAGAGGGAGAGGGAAAAAAATGATAAAGTCCAAAGAGTCAGGCATACAGCCTGAAAAGGAATAAAGACACAAGTTAGTCTAGATAATTTCCCTAAAATGAAGTTTCACCATTCAGAGGAAGAGGCCATAGGCACAGAGAAGATTTCTATTGTGTGAAATGTGTGAAATGGAGTTAGCATCCGGGGTGAAGAGATTTTTATAGCATGGCAGGAAGTCTGCAAAGATAGGGATACAGCCTGGAGAGGAATATCTTGGTCATTTCTGTCTACATAATACAAATCCCTTTTTTACTCTTTTGGTTTTAGAATGTCTATAAAGCAGACCTAGAGTGGCTTCGTGGTATTGGTTGGATACCCCTGGATTCTGTTGAACACATGAGGGTAACAAAGAACCAAGAAATGGTGAACCAGGTAAGTGAAGCATCCTTTCGAACTTATACTTAATGATATCATACATTTAATGTAGATAGAAGATCAATTCATCTTAATCTGTTTCATTCCATTACAGATAAAATATAAGAAAGATGCTCTTGACAATTATCCTAACTACACAAGTGTGGTTGATCCTCCAGAGATTGTTCTAGCCAAGATTAACTCAGTCAATCAGAGTGATGTAAGTATCCTTTTAACTGGAAATAAGCTGTATAGTTCAATTGCCTTAATCATTTTCATGCTGATTGCATTCTCTAAAATATTACCTATGAAAACTATATTGAGTAAATATTTTGAAAGATCTTAGAAAATCACTAGTAAATATTTCTTATTTTTAGACAAGAGCAATGCTTTTCTCCAAGACATTTTTTTTTACCAGCTGAACATTATTTTAAATGAAGCCAGATTAATGTTTATGAATGAATTTTACTCTTATGGTTTAAGATTTTAGGCTAAATACTGTGGTGCTAAACCCTATGGAAAAATCAAAGATGTACTTGTTTTAACAGATAACTTTTCTTTTCATTAGGTGAAATACAAAGAAACATTTAACCGGGCCAAGGGCAAGTACATTGGTTCTGCAGATACTCCACATCTATCCCACTCCAGAGATATGGCCAAGCTCTATAGTACAGTAAGAACTGTTTTATAATTTATAATTATGTATAATGTAATACATATTCAATATTAAGCTTTTTTCAATATTTATAATCTTGACTGATTACATCTCAAGGCTCCGTTTTTTTTCTCAACAGAGCAGAAGTTTCCTTGTTTTAGATAAATGCATATTAATTTTTGTCCTCCGGGACAAAATGACATTTGCGTTAATAACAGCTCATTCTGTTCAGGATAGAAGTTAGTCCTTCAGACAGCACTCAGTCTTAACCTAGTATAAACAGCCTTTCTGTACAGTCATAAATGACATAGGTAATTGATCATTTACTTAACAGCTGAGGTAAGTAAATTGATTAAACTATTCTTCATGTGACCATAGATGTAGAATTGAAAAGGACTTTAGGGATTGTTTCAACTAACTCTCCCAGATCTCTCAAATCCCAGCTATGTGACCTTAGACCAATCACTTAAATTTTTTGAGCCTCAGTTTCCTTCTCTGTAAACTGAAGGGGGTTGGTCTTTATTATCTTTAAGATTCCTTAGCTCTAAAATATATGATCTACAATTCTTATACTACTCATTATAAAGTTCCTCAATTTTCATTGATTTGATTTACTCATGCCTACCATGTACATAATCAGAGATTCTCAAACTCGTTTTTTGTTTTATAGACTTCTCCCTATGTCTGGTTAAGCCTATGAACCCATTCTCAGACTAATGTTTTTTAAATACACAAAATACAGAGGATGACAAAAAAAAGAAAGTATAGTGAAATGAAGTTATTAAAATATTTTTAAAAGTCCAAATTCATGAATCCCAGGTTAAGAACCTCATCTGTAGCACAGACAGACTATAATGCCAAAATCCTAGAAATCTGCTTTAACCTTGCCTCTGACACAAGTATATTATACAACATGGTTCTAGTCTCTTAGTTATCTTATGTATCATACTAAAGATGAAAACACATTTTATCTTATTGAAATCTTTCCATATTTTCCTTGCATAGATATTGTATAAAGGCTCCTGGGAAGGAAGCAAAGCCTATGGCTATACCTTGGATGAGCGCTACATCCCAATTGTCGGAGCCAAGAATGCTGACTATGTGAATAGTCTGGTCAGTATGATTTTTTTTCTGCTCTAAAATCTGTGTGGATCTTTTGTTGGGAAAGACTAATTAATAAGAATATGCTCAGCAATTCTTAATGGTGTTAATGCTTCACAGCTGAAATACAAAGAAGTATATGAAAAGCAGAAGGGCCATTACCTGGCTGGAAAACACATCAGTGAATTCCCTGCTGTTATTCATTCTTTGGATTTCCAGAAAATGAGGAGTGCGGTAAGTAAGGAAAGCTACCATTTTGTTTTCTTTTAATTTCTTCTAATTTTTACTTTGTACTGATGCCTTCTGAGTTGTATCACATCAAAATGTCACTTCTCAATGTGCTCCCCATTTGACTCTCCCTTCTCATAAGTAAATAGATTAGAAAAATCAACCAACAAAAGAACAAATGTACCATTCTGTCTCCATTGAGCTCTAGTGCTCCACCATGTAGTTTCATCATCAGTCCTCTGGAATCAAGATTGTTCACTGTGAATTAGATGCCTTTTAGCATTGTTCTCTTTTAGTGTAATTTAGTCATTGGGTATACTATTCACTTAGTTCTATTTTGGGGGGAAAGCCTTCATTTTCCACAATCTATTTTTGTACACCTGTAATAGCAGCGTTTTCAAAGTTCTCATGTGATTCCTAATAGGAAAAATAACGCCTTTGCCCTATTGCCATGTACTCCATAGACTAAGGTTAGGTTTAGAGGAAAATGAGTTCATCAAGATAATGTTAAGTTATTATCATCCCAACTGACCATGTTAATCTCAGGTTTGTTATATATGTCCATATGTTAAGTGACAGCTCTGGGATTGTAGAACATGACAATCCATTTCCTGCCTCAAAACCTTTGCACAGGCTACCCTCCCTATCTTCAAAACCTCCATAGAATCTGTTTGCCCCTACAAATCTCACTTTAAAGAAACTACCTGGTAGATCTGCTATAAATGTCCTTCCTGATCTCTACCTACCTCCCCAAAGACCTTGTATTTATTTTGTATTTACTTATCTCTTTATATTCCCCCAGTAGGAATGTTTAATCCTTGAGGGTAACTAACTTGAAGGACTAATTCATTCTTATTTTTGAATGTCCAGCAGCTAACACAATGTCTTACACATAATTAGTGCCTAATATATGTTTGTTAAATTAAATTGAAATTAATTCTTTAGTTACCTATAAGAAGAAGGAAAAGAGGCTAAAAGAAAAGAAATTAAAGTTTTTCCACAAATTGATAATTAGTTTAGTAAATACCTTTCTATTTTAAAGACACTGACCTATGTTATAATTATGGTTTCAATGTGGTTAAGTATTCTAACATATTTTTATTCCTTCTTTTTAAAAAATTAATGTCCTTTAGTTGAACTACAGAAAACATTATGAAGACACTAAAGCCAATGTGCATATTCCCAATGACATGATGAATCATGTACTGGCTAAAAAGTGCCAATATATCCTCAGTGACTTGGAGTATCGACATTACTTTCACCAATGGACATCTCTGCCAGAAGAACCCAATGTCATTCGTGCCCGAAATGCCCAGGAGATTTTGAGTGATGTATGTATTTTTATAAATATTATCCATGGATAACATTTCCCTGGCTCCTAGATCTATATTTACGTGTTTCTTATTCTCATTTGGTGTCTATGCTTTGAGACAAAGTGATCTGGAACAAAATGTGGGTAAAAAGTTAGGACTTCTTTGTTATGGACATTTGATCCCTATAGGGCTTTTCCTTGGTATGGTTCTCTCCTCCATATTTATGTTAGGATACATCTGACCTTCTACAGTAGAGAGGTCCTCACTCAGGAAGCCTTGTGTAATAATACAAGTAGGGTCAGATTAAGATCCTCTGGGATTCCTGGGCACCATGAACCTGGTACCCCAGCACACTCCTCCCTTGCTTAAACTAGTCAATACAATATTTAAAATGAGAATTCTCTCCAGTCCTTAGTAAGTTGCCAGAAATATTTAATGGAAAGCAAGAAGATGAAGTATCCTATATACACTTCTTTGTCATTTTCTTTTTAGTCCTAGTTCTTAAGAATCTTGCACAGGATTTGTATTGCTCCCTTTTTTTTTTTTGCTTTGTTTTTTTTTTTTGCTTCTTTCTGAAGCAATTGGGGTTAAGTGACTTGCCCAGGGTCACACAGCTGGGAAATGTTAAGTGTCTGATGCTAGATTTGAACTTAGATCTTCCTGACTTCAAGGCTGATGTTCTCTCCACTCCATCACCTAGCTATCCCTGTATTAATCTTTTAACTCAACCTTGAGAACCCTTAGTATTTGAGCTAGCCTTCTCTACTACTAGTAAAAATTATATTTACTCTTAGAACCAGAAAGAAGAGCTGGGAAAGTCCTGTTGGACCCTAATTTCTTCCATGAAGATCTCCAAGGAATAAGAAGTTTAAATCTTTGTTTCCTTTAATCATCCAACACTCACAGGCTTCCATTAGACTGTGAGTTCTTTTGGCCAGGGATTTAAAAAACACCAATGCTTAGCATAAAGCCAGGAATATAGTAGGTATTTAATAAATGCTTATTGACCGACTGATCCTAATATTTAGAAGCCTTTACACTCTAGAATTCTTCAATCTGATTCTAATGGGTCTATTGAATAATCTAAATCCAATTGATATAATGATGTTAAAATGAACTATTGTAGATAAACTAACAATTGCTGCTTTCTACCCTTTTCCCTTAACAGAATGTATATAAAGATGACTTGAACTGGCTGAGAGGAATTGGATGCTATGTCTGGGATACACCTCAAATCCTCCATGCTAAAAGATCCTATGATCTCCAAAGTCAGGTAGGTAAGCCCTCCAACAGGTTGTGGATCAAGAAAAAGCATTGTTGGACTTTTAAAAAATAACAGCAATTCCTTACTTTTTTGTGATCTTGAGTTTACAAAGTCTTTTCACATCCATTATCTCTTCAGCTTCACAGTAGTCCAGTGAGGTAGACAAACTAGCTATCCCTAGGCCTCTTTAATTGGTGTAGAAATTAAGGGGTAGTGAGGGTAGATAACATAATATAGCTAATAAAAATAATGCTGAGATTAAAACCCAGGCGATCGAATTCCTAGTTCAGTGTTTTTTCTAAAACACAAAGCTGTCTCTATTTTTTATAGTAAAGGTAATTATTTAAGGAGAGGCTAAAGAACTTTTCCTCAAAAAATATTTTTCTTCCTGGTTTATTTATCCCAACAGTGCTTGAAATTTTCATCTTTAGTCTCCCATTTGACTTTAGACATTGAAGTTTTAATATAAGATTAAAATAGAATTATATTATTCTTATGTTTGGGTGTGGAGGATGGAGAAATAACTCAATAAATTATTATCATACCACAGCACCAATATCCCTTCGAAATCACTAGAAAGGGAAATTTTGACAGTTTCATTAAATCAAATATATGTGAAGAACATGGCTTTGATGGTATTGTCAGCTACTAACATTGATGTTCTCACTTTCCACGTGTTTTATCTTTCTCTTACAGCTGCAATATACAGCGGCAAGTAAAGACAATTTACAGAACTACAATCTGGTCACAGATACACCGCTTTATGTGACTGCCCTCCAGAGTGGCATTAATGCCAGTGAGGTAGATTGCCTTTCATCTGTATCTTCTATTCTGACTTTAACCTGTTTGCTACTTTTTAAATAATGGAAATAAATAACATTTTCTGTTTGTAGGTGAAATATAAAGAAAATTATCACCAGATCAAGGACAAATACACCACAGTTCTAGAAACAGTGGATTATGACAGAACCAAGAATCTAAAGAGTCTTTTTAGCAATGTGAGTTGGGCGACTTTTTTTTTTCATTCTATGTGCTTTTTAAGATGAGGAGAAACTTGGTGAAAAGAGGGAAGAGCTTTGGTCTAAATTTTCTATTTTTCAGTCTTTCCTATCTCTGCTTCTGCCCATAAATCATCCTAATCTCTAGGATTCCACTGTTTCAAAGCCAATGTTATAATTTATTGAGATTCTGTGTGTGTATAGAACTGTGCTCTACATTAGGAAGAAATTCAGTCCTTCACATATAGGAATGTACTCAACCTTGACCTGACCATCCTCTCAGTCAGGGATTTTGATAATCAGCAAGCGTCTTTCCTTTGCTTCTTTGAATAACCCTTTAGACTAATACTGAAATTTATTGGTTTCATAGAATCCTTGAATTACTAAAAGTGATGAAAGTGACTTGGAATAGAGAGGGTCAAATAAAGCTAAAACTGAAATAAGGCATATAAAAATAAAAATAATGACATTTGTGAGCTTTATTTTATTTCTAAAATATTTGCAAATATATACTTACAAATTTTAAAGTTTACAAAGCATCATACATATATTATTTCATTTGATCCTTACAAAAACTCTGGGCTGTAATTGCTATTATTATCATCATCCTATAGATGAGGAAACTGAAGTAGACATATGTTAAGTGACTTACTTAATGAGGCAGGAAGCATTCAAATTCAGGTTATCCTGACTGTTAGGCCAGCATGCTATCTTTTTTTAGCTCAATTTCTTAAACTGTGGGTTATAACTCCATATGGCTTCTTATAACTGAGGATCATGAAATGATGATTTATCATCAATGATTTGTATACCTTTGTTATATATATAGGGTTGTGTAAAGATTTCTCAGATGAAAAGGGGTTGTGAGAGGAAAAAGTTTTAAGATGTCCTGCTCTATACCACCTGGCTACATTTGAGCTTTTATAAAAAATGTAAATTAGGATACATTTTCAGAAATAACATTTTGTTCTTTGAACTTTTCAGAATCTCTACAAGGATGCTTGGGAAAGAGTGAAAGCCAAAAGCTACCTACTACCAACCAACACAGTCTCACTGACACATGCCAAGAATCAGAAATATTTGGCTAGCCACGTGAGTGCATTTAAAGTGTGATATTTATCCCTACTGGCATTTTTCTAGTTTTATTTTATACTGTCCGCATATATTTTCCATGCTTATGGGATAAACTGACTCTTGAAGCAAGTTATAGGTGCTTACCCATAAGCTTCAAAAATGTCTTTTGATTGACTAATTGATGAGCAAGCAAGTTGGCAGATCCATTGCTTGTGGCCTAGAAATTTTTCTCCAATACTTTCTGGAGTAAACTAAACTTTCAAGGTTTTTAGCAAAGACATTATTTCAAAAGTTCAGTTCTTACTGGTTCTTACTTAAGAACTTAGACTCTCAAATCTTTCTTTATAATTTTCCTTTTCTCACTCTTTAAGAACTGTTTTGGTGACATAGTGTTAATAGGGAAGTACAGAAACTAGGGAAGGTGATAGAGCACATCACAAATACAGTTTATTTTTCTAAGATAGAGGTTCTTGTGTCACCGTAAAAGTAAATAAATAAAATAATAAACATAATAGATTGATTTGTGATGTCAGCCCAATTGATTGGAAAGTTGATTGATCTTTTTTAAAAAAGTCATTCAAACCAGGAATTTGTACCACATATAATAAAAAATAAAACAAACATGCTGAAATTTAATTGTACTTTTTAAAAATCTGAATAGGTCTTGTCTAGATATGGCTACAAAAACAACCAAACTGTAGAAATATTAGAAACAAATAGTCAGCATAATACACACCCACATCCCTGGAAAGGATGATCCTACACTCTGACCTTTTACATTGAGCATCTTCCTACTGGCATGGCACACACAGACCTTTTGCCCATGGTTGGGCTGCAATCTTTGTAACCTAGTCTTATTTTTAAAAAAAACTTAAAATAATTTTTCTTCTTAGTTTTGGTTTTTATGTTGACAAGTTTGGAAGTAGGTAGATATAGTACTGACAATGCCATGTGATTTTCATTCATCAGAAGTCTCTGATATCTCCTCAGGCTAAAGCAAAAATTAATAACCCTAAACTTTAGAAGTTTAGGGATACTTATGGACCCTTCTTTTAAAGGCATAAAATAAAATCCATAGAGTTGTAGAAAAATTGAATTGAAATATAATTGTTGTTTTAAGTTCACAGACTTCAAGCTGAGAGCACCTGGCAAACTTAGAGTATAAGGGAACATAAATAGTAGGAGTAGAGGATTATGGCATCTGACTAATAATATTTCATATATTAGCCATTAGCATCATTCTCCCAAATCTCCATATAGAGATTCACTTGGATCCTTCTTTAGGGGCTATCTTCCCCAGTATAACTATTGTCATCAAATACTCTAGTGGATCTGTTATCCCATCAATATGAATGTTCCCTTCACTCACGCAGATAACCACGTGCTCATTTGATGTTCATGTCCTCCAACTAGTTCACCTCCAATTATCTGTTCAAGTTCTAGGGACCTTCTTTTATTTCTTCCAACATAGCAAAGGTAACAAGGAAACATACAAACTGTCTACCATTTATCCCTCAATTCTCATTTTCTTTTTCTTTTATTATTTATTTATATTTATATTTCTTTTATCCTTTACTCCACTTCTACTTCCTAGTTCATTATTTGTTTTGTATTGCAACCTCCTAACACCCACCATGTCTTCTTAGGGATTTTCTTTTTTAAATTCCTCACCAACTATAGTGTTCCATGATTCACAGACACACTACAACACTTATAGAATATTGGCATTGAAATGGATCCTTCCTAGTTTCTGAGAGAAGATTATGACCATTAAAAGAACTTTCCAATTTCCTAAAGGCAATTCATACTAGTCTCTTCCTAATCTTTAGTTCTGGGCCCATCTCATTATATATTTGTTTTATATGTTATATCCATATATATATATATAAATGCCACTAAAAGAGCCATGTAAGTTGTCTATATAATTGCATGTCATAATTTGAATGACAGGCATTCTTTATCTATTTAGTTTGTTTTGTGTAGAACTATTTGTTTGAGCAGTTATGAATTTCTTCTGTGAATCTCTTTATAAAATATATGACATGAATCTGAAAATAAAATGTAAATACCTAAAATTATTGCAAGAGAAAAATATAAATTGAGAAATAATATCAGCCATGGCTATATTTATATTTTATATAAAGTAGCTATTTAAAATAAAATAAATATTTATAAATAAATATAAATATAAATAAATAAATATAAATTAAAAAAATAAAATAAAATAAAATAACAGGTATTCCAGGATATTGAGGAGTATTCCACATATTACAGGATATTAAAGTGCTTAGCATATTACTTGGCATATAGAAGGTGCTTACTAAATGTTTATTGACTGGCTTCATCATGATCATATAAAGTATAGAAAATGGATGCCTGAAAACTACCTTAAAGTTAATTTTTCCTATGTAGTGTTTGGAATATTTTATGAAAGACATTAAACAATGCTTATTATGACCAAGAGTCTCAGGTTTCCAGTCAAATTTCTTAAAATCCAGAAGTTAACTGAGCATATTGTTCTTAGTAATATCAATAGAAACAAAGACTTTAAGACTATGAGATGGTGGTATGCATTCCATATAATTTAGAATGTCTTGTATTTCTCTTAAAATCTGAATTCCTTTGTCTTTACTTTGCAGAACAAATATCGTGAAGAGTATGAGAAGTTTAAAGCTCTCTACACTTTACCAAGAAGTGTTGATGATGATCCCAACACAGCAAGATGTCTTCGAGTGGGCAAACTTAACATTGATGTGAGTAATTTCAAAGGTGGTCCTTTAAATGAGAGCAAGTAATGAAAACCTCTATATAATGTACACTATGCAATGGAAGATGCTATTTAGGAGAGCTTCTAAATTGCTTTCCCTCCCCTATTCCCATGATTAGGCAGCAAGATGCTTATTTTGCAGGTTAAATACTTTCTTTTAACTGCACTGGGCTCACCCCAGTTTCTGCATCCTAAGAAAAATGAGCTTCTGAATGTAATACCTTGTCACAGGGCTTTCTGATTGAATTGTACTATTTTATTTTATCTCACAGCGCCTCTACAGATCTGTTTATGAAAAGAATAAAATGAAAATCCACATTGTGCCAGACATGGTAGAGCTTATTACTGCCAAGGATACCCAGAAGAAAGTCAGTGAAATTGATTATCGCCTCCATCTGCATGAATGGATCTGCCACCCAGACCTGCAGATCAATAGCCATGTCAGGAAAGTCACAGATCAGATCAGTGATGTAAGTACATTGTTTTAAGTAGGGTTATTGTTTACCCCCAAATATCTTATTTCTGTCCCTCTTGGTCTACTCATCAGTAATTTTATTTATTATTCAATCTCTGACCAGCTTCAGGTATTGTCCTACCTGGAAAAGTAGACTAAGTAATCTTTTGAGATCGTGGTACAGTAGAGTGTTGAATCTAATGTCCCAAAATTTTAATTCAAATCTCAGCTCTGCTACTTTACTACACATATGACTCTGGGAAAGTACTTAAATTTCCTTAGTCCTATTCTCCTCATTAGTAAAATGATGGGATTGGACTAAATGACTTATAAGTTTCCTTTTAGTTCTTGATTTCTTATCTATGTCCAAGATCTCTATTCTTTTGTCTTAACAAAATGAATATATAAAATAGTTGTGTGATATCCTTTGTATCATTATGAGAGAAGGAAATACAATAATCTTAGCATTTTTCATTTTTTAATTGATTTGTTTCATTTGGACCTGTGAGTTTGGTGGTAGAAAAAATCTTCTAGTATGGATACTAGCCTGTATTTATGTAGACCATCAACTCATTTTAAACTTAAAGTCTTAGAAAGTTTTAGGGACTTTAAAAGTTTAAGTGACTTGCTCATAGTCACATAAGGTCAATACATCAGAGAAAAGACCATGCCTTCTTTATTCCAAGTCTTGCCCTCAATGACCATCATGCTTCCTATCATTCTTATTGTTATCTTTAAAAATATATAACATACATATAAAATATTATATATATGGGTGCATGTGTGCATAAGAAAAAGGATGAAAGGGGAAGGAAAGGGGAAAACAAGAGAATGGAGAGTAGGAGGGAAAGAATACATGTATTGAATTTTTTTTCTTTGTTGAAACCTTTAGATTGTCTATAAGGATGACCTCAATTGGCTGAAAGGTATTGGTTGTTTTGTCTGGGACACACCTGAAATTCTCCATGCAAAACATGCCTATGATCTTCGTGATGATGTAAGTTTAACTTAATTTGACTTCATTAATACATGAATATTTATTAGTATATAATATGTATACATCACATACATATTCACATGAATTTGTATGTATAGATATACACATACCTTTATGCATGTATGTCATATACACACATATAAATGCACATATATATGCACACACAAATATACCAGTATCTATCTTATCTACCATTACCTCTTAGACTAAAAGGAAAGAAAGGAAGAAAATCATCTTTGTTGTCTTCGGTCAAGAATTAGCAACAGCAAAGGTAGCCTTGTCATAGGGAGTGAGATCCCCTAACAGACAAATTTAAGTAACTTAAAATGTTGTGAAGAAGTGGCTGGCTAAGGACTTGCTAGATGAGCCACAGACCTTAGAACGCCTAAGTCCATGCAGTCTTGCTATGTATGGTCTTTCCCACACAGTAAGCCTTGATAAAATGCTTTGTAGATGAGGCTCATTAATTTGCCTTTTGATGAAGTTTCAACAACTTGGAATCTGTAATCATGTGAACTAAGATGGGTAAAGGTCATTTTTTGGTGAAATAAAAGTTTACCAAGTAAATTGACACAGGTTTCATGAAAAAGGTTTTAAAATACTAGAGAAAACAGTTTTCAAGCATCTTCAAGTACTTATAAATACTCAATTTGGGCACAAGGGATATAATTCTTTAAAGCATAGGTAAGAATGAATTATAATTAGAAAGAGACTGTTAATATATTGGAGCAGCTAAGTGGCCCAATAAACAGAAGGATGGGCTGAGAGTTAAAAGACCTAGTTCAAATCCAGCCTCAGATATTTAATAACTGTACAACTCTGGGTAAATCAAGTAACCTCTGTATTCCTTAGTTGTTTTATTTGTAAAATGAGGCAAATAATAGCACCTACCTTCCAGAGTTGTGAGGATAAAATGAAATGATATGTGTAAAATGCTTTTCAAACCTCAAAATGCTATGAAATAATTTTTGTATAGCTCTTTGCAAATCTTCAAGTACAACATAAATGTTTACTACCAATAATAATAATAATAATAATAATATGCTGCATTTCTTTCAAAATAATCTTATAATTATTATTCACTAATTCACACTGGCTTCCCCC
>JAJPUD010009874.1:46886-69343 GCA_023553655.1 Myrmecobius fasciatus | reverse complement strand
CTCTCCAGGCCTCTCTGAAATCATCCTGCTGGTCGTTTCTTACAGAACAATAATATTCCATAACATTCACATACCATAATTTATTCAACCATTCTCCAATTGATGGGCATCTATTCTGTTTCCATACAAGAGTCATTTTTAAGGAAACTTTTTACACCAGCATAATTCATTTTTCCCTGATTTGTTTAGTTAACAGATGTCTTTATATTTTGAAATGGAAAATAGCACAGAATAAGCAAAAGGGTTATTCTTGACCTCACTCATGTGGTAAAGCTTGAAATTTGCATGGGATTTGCAAGTGATTGATTCCCATAGAGTGCCTAAATTAATTCTCATAAATCCAAAAGGTGAGGAATTTTCTATGAGAAAATTTGATTTTGTTTTATATCTTATATTCTCATAAAGTCATTAGCTTCCATTTGCTCACTTCTTGTTTTTAAGGAATTATTTTCTTCAGTGAATTTTTGTGCCTCAATCTCTATTTGGCCAATTCTGCTTTTTAAGCCATTTTTCCTCCCTCATTGACTTTTCTTTATTTCCTTTAACCATTTGGCCTAGTCAGTTTAAGATGTTATTTTCTTCGGTATGTTTTTTTTATCTCCTTTACCATGTTGATTTGATTTTTTAATGATTTTCTTGCATCACTCTTAATTCTCTTTCTAATTTTTCCTCTACTTCTCTTATATGATTTTTAAAATTTTTTTTAAACTTTTTCATGATGTGAAACCAATTAATATTTTTTTTGGAGGCTTTTGATGTAGAAGTTTTGACTTTGTTATCTTCTTCTGAGTGTATAATTTGATCTTCCTTGTCATCATAGTAATTTTCAATAATTTGCATTTTCCCAGCTTTTTAAAAATTCTTTGTTAAAGTAAGGCTTTGCTTCCAGGGTAGAGGTTTCATGCTTTCAAATTTTCAGGGGTTTTGTGCAGTTGTTTTCAGAAATTCTTCTAGTTTCCTATAAGTTCTTCCAAGGAGATATGATCTAAGGAGAGATAGTATGTTTTGCAATTTCTATCATTCTTTTGCATAATCTTCATTGATCAATAAATCAAAGTTCCTTAAAGATAAACCCCCCCACACCTATCTATAAGCATACACATATACACTCTTGTATACATATATTTAAGATCATACTATGCATATTCCATTTGCCATTTCTTTCTCTGAAGTTGGATAGCATCTTCATTCACAAGTTATAGCTCTCTCATAATTTTTCCATGTTTTTTCTAAATCAACCAGCTCATCATTTCCTATATTTTAGTAATATGCCAACACAATCACATCCTGTTTGAGAGATTGTCAGAGTTTTTCCTCATTTTTTTATTCCCTCTATTTCTATCTACATTGTTTTTTAATACATTTTAAATTTTACACAATTTAAAATAATCAAAATAATTCATTTTATACTTCTACAATAGTCTTACTTTATAATATAGTTTAAGGTTGAATAGTGCTGAATTTCACTTCCTTGATTATTTTCCCCCCTGGCTACTATAACAGCAAATTTGGAAAATACAATATTGGCCACTGAATTGGAAAAGTTCAGTTTCTGCCCTGCTCTTAAAAAAGAGCAATGCTAAGGAGTGTTAAAATTACTAAGCAATCATACTCATTTCACATGTCAGCAAGGTTTTGCTTAAGATTCTGCAAGCTAGGCTTATATAATATGTAAACCAAGAAATAACAGAAGTTTTCACTGGTTTTCAAAGAGGTACAGGAATTAAGAGACCAAATTGCTAATATTAATTGGATTATGGAGGAAACAAGATAGTTCCAGTAAAAAACAGAAACAAAAACGTGTATTTCTGCTTTATTGACTATATTAAAGTCTTGCTATATTGATACAACAAAGCAAATCCTTAAAGAGATAGGAGTACTAAATCATCTTAATTGCCTCCTAAGAAACCTATATGTAGTCCCGAGAAGTTTGGAATCAGTAAGATTAATCTTACTGAGTTTAGATCTGTCCTCAGACGGTTAGTAGCTGTGTGACTGACTATGGGCAAATCACTTCACCCTGTTTGCCTTTGTTTTCTCATCTGAAAAATGAGTTTGAGAAGGATATGGCAAAAGACTCCAGTATCTTTGCCAAGAACACCTTGAATGGGATTAGAAAGAGTCAGAAACTGAACAAAAACAATAAAGAATCAGACCATTATCATTAGCAGAACTGTTCCCACAATTATAATTTACAATTAACATTTTTAGTGAATGATTGAAGTACATGGAATTGAAAACTTTCGAAAGGTAGACATCTAGGAGAATAAATTAAAACTATGTAAGGAAAGAATGAGGTATATTTCAACTCTTTTGAAGCTACTTTAAATCTAGAGAAGATGAGCTTGTATCTCAGTATTCTTCTGAATTATACAATATTAAATATAAAACATCAGGAGAGTGATTTGCTTATGAATTGCTGCTGTCCAAATTTCATTAAAAAATGAATATAAGATAAGGCAATAATGGTAGTACAAAAAGGCACAGATATACTTTGAGGAAAAGATCAGTCATCAGTTCACTAAAAAAGAGTGGTTTGAAAATGAAAAGAGTTTACTTCCAAATTGAACTTAAGAAACAAGATCTAAAGGTGAAATAAATAGTACATTTTGTGTATAATATTTGCATGAATTCAGTAAGCAATATTTCCACAAAGAAACATCAAGCAAATGGTTCTCAGATTTGTTTATGGTTATGAAGGATTTGTTATTATACTCTTCTCACTTGAAATTATAAAAGGGTGTTCATTAAAGAGATCAGACTTGCTGATAAATGTAAATTATGCCAAAAAAATGGTAGAAACTCTGCAATCCATCAGTACATGATGCAAAAATTTAGTACCTAGCAAGATAAGATCAGGTGGTTAGAATTAGACATCAAAAGTACCTTTCATAAATTAATACAAAATAAATCTTCATGCCACTAATATAGAGCTAAAATAACATTGAAGGCTCAGATAATAAAGGCCCTCTGTAAAAGGTGGGACTTGAGATAAAATCTTAAAAAAAAAAAAAAGCAAAAACAACTTAGAGGTGGAAGGCTTGGGGATGACCCATTGCAACATTGCAAAAGTATAAAAATGGGATGGAGAGAAATTACCCCAGAATCATGCATTAGGGAGGGGAGTCAGAAGATTGAAAAGGGTAAGAAGGGTTCAGGTTTCAAAGATAAAATGCCAAATAGAAGAGCTTATTATTTGAGACTGGCATGGAATTAGATTAAATATTCTTTCTCTTCTTCCCACTCATTGCACCTTTAATAATCTGCTCTGTAACCTCAAGTAATAATATTAGTTTTATTAATTATAATTAAAGTTATTCATGTTATTAACTACTGCTGACAACTGGTATATATTTCATAGGAACATGACTTATGCTGCTTTGTATTATAAATTTAGGCATTCATCATCAAATATTTTTGCTAACTTACTATATATAGTTTAAATAGCTTGTTGTCATTTTAAAAATGCAGTATCAGGGTGATGCTCCTAGTATCTTTCAGGAGAGTTCTGAGCCTAGGCCAGCATCATTCATATTAAACTACCTTTAATATCCCATCAAAGCACGTTATAGTCTCCTTACAATTCAGTTTGCCACACAGTTACTCTCTGTATACACTTATTCCTTTGTTCTGGTCTAGTAATTGCTTAAACATATCAGTCTGGTAAGAGAAAATCTGCTCTACACAATACATGGTGATAAACCAACACTAACATTCAGCATCTTGGCATTGAGCTTCTGAGATACTTTAGAACACTTCTTGTTGTCAACACACTTTAAAAGCAGTTGATTGTAGAGACCAATCTTGTAGAGCTAGTGTTTTCTTGCATTTTTCCCCCTTTATTACTACTGCTCGAAAACACTTGTTTTTATTCATTTCTCCTTTTTCTTTTCTAGAGAACTATTTAAAAAGATATGCTTAATATGATTTGGAGTTAAGATTGAATTTAAATTTTCAATATTTAGAAGCTCTTCATCTCAGTATTCCTTTGAAGTTGTTTTTTGTTTTTGTTTTTGTTTTTTTTTTTCCCTTTAGTGGCTCTTTACTGAGTCATGAAGCCTGGTGCTTGAACTTTAATCTTTTAAAAAATGTTTGCACAAGTTATCTCTAAAGAATTTAGAATACAACAATGGTGAAGCAAATTCACAAAAGGTAGTCCTAAATTACCTTTACTAAATAAATTCTTAGAGGTTTCCATATGAGATGTTTAAAGTTTATTTTTCCCTACTGTCTTCATATATAAAATACATTGATGGAAGTAGGAATAGAAAATAAATTAGTCCTGTATATGTCACATTCATCAATATGACTTTCCCATAACTTTTTTTCTCGAATCGGAAGGACAGTTTGTAATGTTGGTTGTTATGATAATTGTTTTGCACCTTAGATATCTTTTACTTAATAATTTTTTTGCCCTTTAAATGTGTGACTTGTGCTTCTCCTAATGCTGTAACTTTTTATAGCATGATCTGTGACACCTCTTTAAAAAAAGAACCTTTTTCCTTTCTTAAAACTCAAAATTTGGAATATTATAAAACAGAATATAATAAAGCGACATAGTGACTTCTGATATAAATGTGTATTTTTGTAGATGGCATGAGCAATGTTTTGATCTGGATAAAAAATTAAGGTTCTTTAACATGAAAAATTCTAAGCCTTAGAGAATACACTTATGGGACTGTATAAATCTTTTACTGAAATTTTTCTTCCAGATGTATCATAGAATTCGCCATTCAGAGTGCATTTACCGAGTAACCATGGAAAAGCTTTCCTATCACAGCATATGTACTTCGGAAGAATGGCAAAATCTCATGCAGTACACAGTTCCAGCAAACCTTCACAAAGAAATTGAATTGTGAGCTTCTTTTATACTTATAAAATCCTTTGTTTCAGATTTAAAGTTTGAATAACCACCTAGCACAATTCCATCATGTAGCAGATAATTGTGAATTGAATTTAATTTAATAAATATGAACTGCGTTTGTATTATATTATTTGTATTGGAGTATAGAATTAAAATAAACAAATCTATAATTTTTTGACTTATCTTGAAAAGAAAGCCATCATCTTTTCATTTTAACAAAAACAATATCTTAAAAAAATGTGAGGGACTAAGAGTGGATACTCATCCCATGACTGAAAATATTTTAAAATAAATTTTGGCATTCTGTTGGTTTCATTTGTATGTTAATGTAATAGCACAATAAATTAAAAAGGAGTCAAATGATAATTCTGTCACTTAGTGTTTGCAAAGTAATATTTACATTTAAATAAAAGAAATACAGTTGTATTTAAATTTTTTAAGAATTACATTACAAACTGTTATATGGGTATTGAAAACTGGAAATGATTTGTTATGATGTTTATTATAGTTAAGAGCAGCTTATTGTATTTCTATTTATTACTCTAGTGCTACCTAGAAGATAATTTGTTGATAATTGTCTTAAACATTGGATAAGGTTTTTAAAGGAACCTATGGAATTTGTTTTTCAAGAAGCGCTTCAAAAGAAGGGAAAGTTAGAAAATAGATGACTTCAAGATTGCTTCTAATGATTCTATTTCATGATTAATTTTGAAAGACTTGATGTTTAACTTTAGAAATATATCTTCTCCCTTTTGTATTTATTTTAAGTTATGTGTAGTCTAAGTGATTTTCTCTTTTAATTTCAGATATCATTTTGATATCAGTCCTTTTGAGGAAATGTGGCCTGCCATTTTTGTCTACATGGTACATCAGTCCTGTGGGACAGCCTGGTATGAATTTCCTAGAAACATTTTCAGAAATGTGGATGTTATTGCTCATTATATAATTTTCTTTTTATGTCATATACCTTTCCCTCTTTTATTTGCTATTATTTGTAAATATATAGCATATGCTGAACTTTCAAAGCTGTAAACTGTGTCTTTTTTCCTCATTAAAAGGGGAACTCAGATTCTAGGATAAGTCAGAAAGAGGCTTTTCAGTTCTTCTGAGACACTCGGCAAGAAGATTGGGCAGCTTCTGTCACCCTATTTTTGAAAAGAGCTATATAGATGAAATAGTAGTTAAAACTTCTGAGTTAGAAAAATGATACTAAAGTTGCTCATTTTTTAATTTTCAAAAATGCTTGTTTAGAGAGCAGTTTGTGAATTAATATTTACTTTTTACTTGTTAATGGGAAATCACAACTTCAAAAAACTTATGTGAAAAACTAGGTTTATTAAAAGAAAAATCAATATGCTTGTAGAACCCAAAGCCAGAACAAAAAGTTCACAATCTTTATAGAAGTTTGTATTTTTATAACAGTAGGTTAGAGGGAAAAGGTACCAGGAATTGGGAAAGGTGTAATAAAGATATGAAAAGGACAAAACTCGAGAAAGAAGAACACAGGACACACAGAGAGTCCATCTTGGCATGCAGACAACACATTATGTCAGCTCAGGCACAGGTTAGGGAGGTAAGGTTTCCTTTGACAGCTTCAGTGCTTCCTGCATACTCTAGGTCCAGCTTTCCTGGAAAATAGGGCAACTCAAGAAGAAAAGTTAACCCCTTAACAATCCTTACGATACTTAAAACCACAAGATATTTCAGTTAAAGCAACCATTAAAAAATTTAAAGGCACGCATTTCTTATCCTATTGCTAGTTTTAACTATGACAGCTCAATTTCTTTAAAAAAAATTGCTTCATTTTTCCTCTCACCTTTGAGTCCTTTACTTATCATCTCTTGTAACTGATACTTTTATGCTAGGAATTTTTATGCTAGTAGTTTTTAAATATTTGGGTTTTGGGAACCAGTATACATCAGGCTCTTAGTTTATTTACTGTGATCTATTTCTGTGGAACTGGTGAGTACTTTTACTCTCCCCTTTTGTTTTCAGTCTATATATCTTAATTTCCTAGTAAAAATTACCCTGCTTAGATACCTTAGAATAATTATTCAAAATATATTACAGGCGGCTAGATAGATGTAAAGTGTAGATACAGTGGAAGGACTAAGTCAGGAGAAACTTATCTCCCTATGTTCAAATCCAGCCTTAGACACTAGCTGTGTGACTTTGGACAAGTCATTTATTTAATCCTGTTTGCTTCCGTTTCCTCATCTATAAAATGAACCAGAGAAACAATTAGCAGTTTATTCCATTATCTTTTCCAAGGAAACTCCAAATGGAGTCTCAGAGCACTGGACACGGCTGAAAACAACTGAACAACAAAATGTGAAATATAGGGTGTTGCCAAAATCTTTTAAGATATTAAAGCTTAATCATCATTTTTCCTGCTTAGCTTCTTCAGTAGGCCAAACATTTATTCCTTCTGAACACTCTAAAAGAACCAAATAAAATAAAACATAGTTGGAACAAATCTGATGTATACATACACATGCATAAACATACATACATATATATTTATATACAAACACATAGATACACATTTATGTCATATTGACTCCTTTTGCACACTGTAGCAATTAGGTTGGCTACTACCTAACAATTTAGATTTCATACCTTTAAAAATGAAGTTCTATTTGTATGTAAAACACTTGTTATTCCATTCCCTGCTTTTTCATTTTAGTTTTGAAT
Source organism: Myrmecobius fasciatus (assembly GCA_023553655.1). NCBI lineage: Eukaryota > Metazoa > Chordata > Mammalia > Dasyuromorphia > Myrmecobiidae > Myrmecobius > Myrmecobius fasciatus. Next base: position 61,785 of record JAJPUD010009874.1, on the reverse strand, counting down.
GTTTATTCTACCGACATCTTCCCTGCCAAAAAACAAAACAAAACAGTATATAATACTTGTTTTCACTGAATGCAAGTAAAGTGCTGAAACATTTGAAAATTTGAGATTTAGTAGGTTTTTTGGATACTTTGTATTTTTAGGAGTAGTTTGGAAGATTGCAAACCTTAGATTTCCCCAGTTTATCTGTCTGTCCAGGCTAGTCTTGTGAGTTCAGTCTAGTCTCCTTCACTGAAAAAAGAAAAGAGTAAGTTAGTTGTATTTATCCATATAAAATGAAGGTGTGTCAGAAATGTCTGCTTTTCCCTACTTTCTTAAAATGGTAAGGTATATTTCAAATGTAAGTAAAAACATATTTAGATCAATAGGTGGATTTTATAGATCAGTATATATGTTTTATGGAAATGTACTCACACAAATATATATCATTATTTTTTAAGGGGTCTAATTTAGGGTTTCCTGTGAATGAGGAATTCCCTCAATAGTTTCCTCAGAGTTTTCATATTCCTATTTATAAGAAGAAGAAAGTGAGGGAGACAGGACCATTTTTTCCCTTGGAAAAGTCTGTGTGACTTTGTAATTTTACCTATAGGAAAGTGTGTGTGTGTGTGTGTGTGTGTGTGTGTGTGTGTGTGTGTACATATTTAAACCCTGGGCCTCAGTAAAATGAAGGAATTGACTACCCTAGTTGACCACTAATTTTCCTGTTCTTCTTGTAACTTTATTTACTGTTATGTACATAGAAAGATGTATGTATGTATGTATGAATGGATGGATGGATGGATGGATGGATGGATGGATGGATGGATGGATAGATGGGTGGAAGAAAGAGATGAAGGGCCTTGTTACTTAGTGGATCAAGTCCTGGACTTCATATCAGAATACTGGGATTAGATCTTGCCTTTTATGCTTTGTAGTTATGTGACTGTATAAATTCATTTACCATCTCTGGACTTCAGTCAGCTCTCTAGGGCCATACAGTTATTGCTTTTAGTTGGTAAGAGTTCCTATGCTGGGAAATTCCACATAATGTCAGAAGTACTTATCATATTAACTCATATATAATAAGCATTCATTTATATATTTGTGAATGTAGGCATATGTCAATTAGTCAACAAATATTTATGCTATATGCTAAGTACTCTAGTTAGCCAAAGTAAGACAAAAACTCAAAAGCAGACTCTGCCTTTCACATACTTAGTAATACAATTATATAATATGTATGTATATACATGTTTAAAACCATGTTTTGGTATTTTCCTTTTGTCCTAAATAGTTTTAAATTGAATTACATTGATTTATATTTTTGACTATTATAACAATTTATTTTTCTTACAGCTTTGACTCCGAAAAGTTATGTCGTTTTATTATGTCTGTTAAGAAAAACTATCGACGAGTTCCTTACCACAACTGGAAACATGCAGTTACTGTGGCACACTGCATGTATGCTATACTTCAGAATAATCAAGGGCTTTTTACAGATCTGGAGGTAGGTGTGGATAAAAAGGCTACTTCTTATTTCAGTTAAATCTAGAGAAAATGCTATTCTGTGAAGCCAAATGACTTAAATCCCTTGTTGCTTTAGTAGATTGATAGCTAAACTTCATCATTGTCACATATCAGTGGTAAAATACTGCCTTTTTTACCAAAGAGATCTTGTATAAATTTTTTTAGCCAAATCTCACATCTTTCCTCTTCTTTCTGTTCTTACTCTTTGTGCTCTAGTTTAAACTCTCATTGCCTCCAACCTTGACAAGTATGATGATCTTGTAACATCTTCCTGGACTGTACTTTATCCCCTTAACATTTCATCCTTCCTGTCTACGAATTGTTTCATAATATAGAACTGATCATATTACTTCAATGCTTAAAAGTCTTCAGTGACTACATATTACCTACCAAAGAAAAATCTGTTTTTTCTAATATTCAAGGGCCTTCAACCCTTGGCACAATTTTTTATTCTTAGTTTTTTTTTTTCATTCCTCTCCTCCATGTACCTTTTGCTTATTGTTACTTGAACCTTTCTCTGACCTACTGTCAGTTTTCATGCAGAGTAAAGAAGAATGAGAAGGATAATAGATTAATTTTTTTTTAAAATCCAAGTGAGTGTGTGACTTGCTTCAAGTTGCTTTTCTTATTGATTATTAGCTACAAATGAATTGCAAAACTGGATGCTCCAGGGAAATTTCAGCTGAGAGTAAAAAAAGAGGTAGGGGGGAGGGAAAGACATCAGTAGGGACTGGGATCATGTCAGTCTGTCAATAATCAATAAACATTAAATGATAGGCACTGGGCTAAGTGCTGGGGCATCTACATGTTTCTCAGTGGGAACAAGAGAGAATTGATGGCCTTAATGAAAATGATCGATGTGACATTCAAGGTAAGGTATGAGTCTCAACACAGACCCATTTCCTTCCTTTGAACACCTCTGCTACATTTCCTTAGCGAAAAGGACTTCTAATCGCATGCCTGTGTCATGACTTGGATCACAGAGGATTCAGTAATAGCTACCTTCAGAAGTTTGATCACCCTCTGGCAGCTCTGTACTCCACCTCAACCATGGAGCAGCACCACTTTTCACAGACAGTATCCCTCCTGCAGGTAAGGGGACTGAATGTGTTACCTCCACATAACTCTTCTTATGTTCATGTTAGAAAAGTATGTTCATCATTGTTTTCTGAAGCATGATAGGTTTTGTAAGTGGTAGGTGTAATTTGCAAGGGAAAGATCACAAGGTAAGGCCAACTACAATGCAATTCTTTATTTACCTATTTTTACCTTTACTGTAAAAGTAAATTTGTATTATATCTTGGTATATTTGAATTGTTCTCTGTGATAAAAAAATCTTGCATGAAAATTAGAAGCGTGTATTTCCCTCTGAATGTTTAATTTTGTCATAGAAGCAAGTACAAAACCTAAATTTATATTGGTTTTCAAGTTTTAATTTAAACATGCAACTTCACATGCCTTTACATTTCCACAATTTAGAAACCTAACTTTTGTTTCCTAAAGTCAATCTCAGGATATTTGAGGGGCCTTAGAAATTTTCTCCCTTTTTTCCTAAATGTATTTTTTATTTCAAAATGATTTAACCAGGTTTAGTCACTTTAGTCACTTTTAGACAGTGATGGTGCTAACTTTCAATCTATTCTCATTGTGGTATGCTTATTTTAGCTCATTTTGCCTACATTTACAAAATTATCTGTGGAGTGATTTGGAATATAAACACTTCCAAGTTTGGAAGTTTCTTTTCCATTTAAGGAAAATGACTATAGGTTTTTGACTAAGGACATGAATTATCACCTTTATGTATATAGATTTAGATCATAATATTAAGTCTAAGAAAGACCATAGATCTCATTTAGGCCCATGACATTAGGTATAGATAGATAAGGAAATTAAGCCTCAAGGAGATTTAAATGCCTGGTGTGTCAAACTGGTAAATAGAAGAACAAAGAATTAGACTCTGGTTTTTCTCTTACAAACCTGTTGCATCATATAATGAGGCTAGGCACTTACTTAGGGGCAGCTTGGTGGCACAGAGATTAGAGCACCAGACCTGGAGTCAGGATTCCTCAGTTCAAATCCTGCTTAAGTTCTTTAACTAGTTGTATGACCCAAGTCATTTAAGCCTGTTAAACCTCAGTTTCCTCATTTACAAAATAAAATGGAGAAGGAAAAGGCAATTCACTCCAGTATTTTTGCAAAGAATGAGGTTATGAAGAGTAAGACACAACTGAAAAACAAAAAAAGCATGCTATCTCCTTTATAACTCCCAAGGTAAGGTGAAGACCTTTTAGCAATTCCTTCTAGTTTAACTATTGAAGTAAATATTTACTACATTGGAGAATTGGAGTAAAGTACAGTAAAGTAAAAAGTTTTTTTTCAAAACTGATTTTAAATTCTAGCTATTACTCAAACCATAAGCAAGATTGTAATGAGAAACTGTTTTGTGTTCTACTCTGACTTATCTTTGATCATCTCTCAGAATGTGTGGACTTGGACAAAGGACTGACCTTCCATGGTAGTACTTTCTCTTTAAATCTTTCTTGACCCTTTCCCTCCATCAGAAGAGCAATGCATTTTTTTCCCCTTTTTATGGACCCTCTGTGGTTGGGCTAACTAAATATGATAAGCTAATTTAAGCTCAGGTTTTCATGAATAATAATGACTCTGTATTTCACCTTTCCTGTATAACATAATTATACTTTTAACAGAGGGACATTTAGTAGTTTAATCCATGGGGATTCCAGTTGTGAACATTTCAATTTCAATAAATGCTAATAGGGAGTTATTTTTAGATTGGGAGGCATTGGTTTAATGCCATCTTTTAAAACACTTAAATTTAGTTTCACCTGTAGCATTGAAGCTACTTTTTCTGATCCCACTGAAGGCTGTTTATTAATGTTGTAGAATCCAGAATTGTTAGAACTATAGAGTTTTGGAAATAGAGAACCATCAGTATGTTCTATCAAGCCAAAAGTGAATTTATTCCTTTAAATGTAGGATAGCTATCAGCATGGTAGTTGTAAGGATCAAGTGAGATAACATTTAAAAAAATGATTAGCACAGTTTCTGTCATATAATAGATGCTATATATATATGTATATATATATATAGCATCTATTATATATATATATATATATATATATATTCTCTCTTTGACATGATAATACATGGTATGAAATAATATTTAATGCATTGATATAGTCATTAAAAATAATAAAAAAACACAATTGCAAACTAAGATGTTACAAAGTAAAGAATATGAATCCAACATTGAAAGACTAAATTATATCACAGTAAACAATTAGTTGATATTTTTTGAAAACTTACTTGATATTCTGCACTGTGATTGGTGCTCTGAGAGAAACTGCTTCCTGGTTTTGAGATTTAAGGTATAGTTAAGAAGGTGAGATGGATATTTGATGAGTTAAGTGTAACAAGTGTTAAAGGGCAGTTCCACAAAGCAGTAAGTTCATAACCTTAGAAAAATTCAGAGTGTGCAAGATGTCAAGTTAGTTTTCTGTGAGATAGCAGGGCTTGAGTTGGGTCTTGAAGCTTTTGAAAAGATAGAGAAGGAGAGGGTATTTTCTGTTGAAAAAAAGAAGATATAAAGAATCAAAAAGCCTATGTGGTAATTCGTGTCTTGTTTTCAAGGATAGTTGATGGACCAGTCCTACTTTGTTTTCCTTATTTTCATATATATACATATATATATATGGCAAACTATATTATGTCCTTTTGTGTTGTCTAGGGGCTATTAGAAGATATACTGAAATTCAGTCATAGCACTGATTTAGAGCTTATTTTTCATGTAAAGAGTAGTGAGAGAGACTATTAGGAAAATAGTTTAGTTCATATAGTAGAAAGTAATACATGAATATTTTAAAAGCAAATTTGGAATATACTGTAATTCTATTCTTTTTCCCCTATGTAAAGTAGGGACAGTGATATAAATAGACATCTTCATTAAAGTTGAGATCCTTTTTCTCTCACCTAAATTCACTCCATATTTTTGGGTACAAATACTGTGTATGCCAGTTTTTGTAAGGTATTTTTAGAGCAGTTTTCTTTTAAAGAAGGCCTACTTGATCAGTTTTTTGTTCATTTTCCTCATGACAGTTCACACTTTAATCCATATTCATATTTTTGGAATCTTATGAATTGTATACATTGTTACATACCACTATATATTTTATATTAACTTTTAATATTCTAACTAAAGTGTCTGACCTATTAATCTGAACTGTTCACAATTTGCTGTAGTATATTTATGAATATAGGTGAAAGAAAACACTGAATTGCTTTTGTTCATTCAAGTCTGGTGGTGGCTATATTGACCAGCTAGCATAGAAAACCATAGAAAATAGTCCTTGGCACTTGTTCACTCATGTTGTGCTTACCAGAGTAGACAGTCTTTGGAGCATATCTTTTCTTCACATAGTTTCTTCTTTGACTGTTCTGTTGTAAATGCATTTTCCCCCCACATGAGCCCTAACTGATAAAGTTTATTTGGAAGGTTACAATCCAGATACTCTGGCATTGATTTCTCAATTTTCTTGTCCCTGTACAGTGTATTATTTTTATTCATGCCAAATAACTGGTGAACCTTAAATCAGTAGCTATCAGTATTAAAGTAGTCGAGCTGAGCTTTTAAAAATATCTGGAATTCCTGGTTAGGATGTGTAATTTTTGTGCCATCAAAATAAATAACAATCAGGTCCTATAGAAGAACTATTTGCATTGAATATGCATTAATAATGATATGCACTAATTAATAAATGTAATTCACTTGCCAAGAAATTTTATTTGATACATTAGAACAAAAACTCCTTTAAATTATTAAATTATTACCAAAAAAAGCGCGGTGCAATGGTATAAACTAATTTCTTCTTATTCTTGAGAAGAGGAGGGCTTATTTGTGCCAATAGAGAAGTATGACTTAAATTTCTACAGGGTCATTCCTAGTCAAAGTGAAAGTTGAGTAATATTCAAGTAATACTGCTAGTTTGCATATTATAGCAAGCTAAAGTTTGTTAATTCTTTGAACTGTTTTGGAAGCCTGATTGTGTATTGATGATTTGGAACTTTTAGAAATAGATTTAACTCACATTTTCAAGTGGGAGAATTGAATGTCGATCACCCATTTTAAGTCATAAATACCCTTAGAAGTTAATTTGATGCAAGTTGGGCTAAAAAGCCACATTATGCCTGATTTGTGATATGTGTTGGTTATAGAGATTACAAAGGTAATATGGAAATATTTAACTATTTTAAATGCTTTTATTGGTGACTTTATATAGCTCTCATGGTTCATCATGAGCTCTTATTTGCCAGATAAGAGGCCTGAAAATTAATGTAACTTATTCAATTATGTAATAACAGAAATGAGCTGGGTAATTTATCATAGATTTTTTTCTGAAATGGAGAGGACCCGACAGATTTTTAACATAAAGTCCTGAAAAACAAAACAAAACAAAAAACAAAAATAAAACTTTGTTAATGCCTTTCTGCCTTTTATAAGCAATGAAAAAGGGTCTAGCTTCTGTACATATTCCAGACAGAGAATAAGCTATCTAAAACAGTCAGATCTTCTGTATAACAGAGGAAAACTGGGAAAATACATGTCCTTTGTACCCTGATCTGAAGGAAAGGTTTCCATAGAATACACTGTGCATGAATTCAGAAGGACTGAATCTTACACTGAGCAAAGACCTAGATGGAGAAGGAAGAATCATGATCCAGATGAAGAAGAGACAAAGAAGGTAACTGACCAATTAGAATGTGAAAATTGAAGCACAGATCATCTAATTCAACTTTCTCCTGTTGTAGATGAGAACACCAGGAAGTTATCAGGGTTTATAAACCATGATACTCCGAGGTTGTTACTAGCTCACTCTAGTGGCAGAGAAAGTACTTACTGAAACCCAATCCAGTGCTCTTTGCACCACAACATTGTAGAAGGGAAAGTGTATTTACTCACTGTGGCAGTGGATGTCACTGGCTCCACTTGATTCTTTTTCCAGCATAGTTTTAGTAGGCAACTAGAATGAAAGACAACTCTTTCCCAGTTATAATTTAAATGTTCCCAAATCAGGATAAAAACAGCAGTTTTATTTTAGAATGTATATTGCTTCATCAACTAAGTATAATAAAGCATTTATTAATTAAAGTATTTGGGGGGTGGGATATTTTAGAAAATTGCATTTTCTCTTTGGATATTAAAAAAGAAACACATTTTGTTTCAACACAAGTGGTTGAAGGAAATTTTTCAAAAATATATTTTTCTACTTTTTTGTCAATATGCAGAAAATAATATATTTCTTTGATGACTAAGAATATTTTAATGCAACAACACCAAGATTATTCTCTTTTATAAATTCACTAAAAATTTGAACATAATGAGCACAGGAAATTGAATTAAATCTATGTTGTTCCTAAAACATAACTTGAAACTAGTATACTTTTTTTCTTAAATATAAATCCATGTTTGGATATTGTGTTGCTGTCATGTATTTTCTCCTCTCACTCAAAGGTGAGTACAGGATGGGAGGTGTGTCGAGTTAGATTTCAATGACAAAGGATATTATTCCCTTTACAAGGTATTTACTTTTAATTTAAGAGGTTTGAAAGATAAAGGTCAAATAAAGTTTGCCTTAATAGCACACATTTATATAGCACTTTGCAGTTTACAGAGTTTGTGATACTGATCTGTGAAATGCATATTTTAAGCATCCCCATTTTATAAAGGAGAAAACTGAGGCTAAGAGAAAACAACAGTCAGGTAGTAATGGCAGAGCCAGTATTCACACCTTAGTCTCTTCTGATTCCATATCCAATTTTCAATATAATGTGTTATCTTGACTTGTTTTCTAATCACATAGTCTCTTAAGTTTTATTTTCTCCCCAGAACAGGCAAAAGAGAAGTAGTGGTTTGTGAATTCCTGCCTAAATACAAATCCATCTGATTTCTTTCTGTTCATTTTTCCCTAAGTGACTTCAAGTAGCTAAAATTTGTGTCAATGTCTGCCCCTTTCATATTTCACTAGGTGCTCTCCTAGGTTCCTCACTCACACTATACCATGTAGTACTGACCATTTCATTCATCCTGAGTGACCCCGACCATGAGTTTTTTCTATTCTGTTACCTGAGCCCTTAAGTAGCATCACTACTGGAAGTTACCAAAAAGAGCTGAGCTTTGGTACTATTGAAATTCTCTTTTGAAAAGTCTCTCTCTTTTTTTCCTTGCTAAAATTTAGCACCTTTTAAAAAATCTTCCTTGTTTTCAGCACTTGATAGTGATTATAATATCTTAATTCATTCTCCATAATCCAGTTCCCTTGGATTTAAAGAAACTAATGTCTTCAAGTTCTACTACTTTTCTGATTGTTCATTCTCTATCTCCTTCACTACCCTCTCCTCATCTTTTCACTCTTTTATGTTGACTGTTGTTATTAATAATAAGATTCTAACTTTGGCCCTGTTCTCAAGATATAAATCTGTCCCTTCGCACTTGAGACCATTGTATCTGAAGAAGCCCCTCTCAACCAATGATCATTTAGCTTCTTTTTGAAGGTCTAAAATGGGGAGTCTGAATAAAATGGGGACTATTTAACTTTTGGAAAACATCAAACCTAAATTTGTCTTTCTGCAACTTCAACCCATTTTTGAATTGAAAACTTCTGGTTCTATTTTCTTGTTCCAAAAAGAAATCAAATCAAATCCACTTCTACATGAGAAACCTTCAATACTTGAAGCAAAAATTGTACTTCTTACTCAATAAATATCCAAGTTTCCTTTGTCCTAACCATTACCAATTCTGCAGCCGCTCTGAAGAGATCAGAAGACAATTATGATGGTTTTCTCCAATTAACTATAATCAATCAGCAAGTATTTTATCAAGCATCTTTTTATTATGCAAAAATATTGGAGGGAGGATATAAAAGAAATATATGACTTAGTCCTTAAAGGATCTTACAGTCTACCAGGAGATGCAAAACTAATAAATATAAATGAAAATACATACCTCATATAATATAACCTTATATAATTATATTAGATTACAACTAGAAAGGTACCCCAAAGGTCATTTAGGTCAAATTCATTTAGGTATTACTTTAAAGAAATATTTCCAGAGCCTCAAAGAGAACTAGACTACAGTGTTCTTCACTCTTGACTCAAAGGGGTTTGAGTGCAGGTGATCATAGACAAAATTATGAAGTTGTTTGGCTTTACTGTTGATCACCTTTTTCTCGAGTCTTTTTTTTTATCCCACTGTGTGAAGTACTTGATCTTCCCTAAAACAAATTTTATCAGTCACTAAAACTTAGTGCAAATCAATTTAACCTCTTACCCTTCTTAGCTCTAGTTAGTTTTGTGTTTTTGTGTTTTGTTTTGTTTTTTTTTTTTTTTTTTGGTTGTTGTTGTTTTTTAAGAGGAACATTTTAAGACAACCAATTTGGAGTATATTTTGGAGACATTGTCATCTTCCTTGTACCTCTCAAATCATACCATATGAATTGAGGTTTTTCAGAGTGTACCATAAACTGACCATGAACAAACTAAAAAGAATAACAGATATTCTGGTAGGACACATAAATACTTATAGAACATGGGAATATGAAAACATTTTAGGTAGAATTTCTACATAAGGCTTTTTTTTTTTTTATAAAGAGAATAGCCTATGTAACTCAATGCCTGACTCTTAATAAAAATTAAATTGAAATGAATAATGATTAATTTTGGTTTTATCCTAAAAAAAGAAAATAAGAGAACTTGGAAAATTCAAAACACAAATGCCAAATTAAATGACTGATATTTAAATCAAGAGTTTAACCTGGGGACTCAAGGATAAATTGCAAAGGGTTCTTTAGCTGGGATTGAAAAAAAAATTATTGTCAATAACTTTTGGCTTTCAGTGTTTTTCTTTTCTTATTTTTCTGAGAAGGAATCCCTAGACTTCACAAGATACACAAAACTGTTAAGAAACTTTCATATAAAGGAACTAAATTTATTTTGATTATAGAATATATAGTCAGCATACTTATTAATGTTTCTCAACTATGATGAAACTTCAATAGTAATTGTGTTCAGCAAATCATTATAGGAAATTTGATATTAAAATTATTTATTCTCACTGACATACTTAAAAATTTGGGAATTATGTTTAATATGATCAAAGATTTTGATCTGGAAAGGAACTCAGTCATTAATAAAACAAAAATATAACAACACACAAATATAACAAAAAATGCACTCAAATGCAGTTTGCTGCCTCTTTGAAAGAACTTAGTTAAATAAGTCAGTGTTGTCAATTTCAAAATAGAATTGTAGCCACTATAGCTCATATACATAAGGATCCCTGTGGGCACATGTTGACTTAGAAAACCATATATTATTGCTATCTACATTCTTATATTTATATTTATATTTTGTTAAATATTTCCTAGTTACATTTTAATGTGGTATAGACTCTACTCAAGAGTATTATGGCCCAGCTCAGGTGTATTTGACATCCCTGATCTACGTACAGAAAACACAAGTGTAAACAGAACCTTTAGTATTCACTTTATGTTTTGAAGAGAAGTACCAGATTTATAGTCTTTTTTCATTAGACTTAGAGATCAGCACTGAGATATATGTATTCAAGGCCTTTAATTTGTTCCAGTTCACTACAATCATTTAGTAAATGTCACTGTGAAATTGTGCCAAACCCAAAAGGTTTGGGTTTACAGCAAGGATTGCATATAATTCCAAATGAGGTTAGGCAAGCCCATGTTAATGTAATATATCAATTATATAATAATATTTGAGGAAATTAAGTTTATTAAGTTTACTTGCAGAGTAGTATATAGTCTGGCAAATTGCTATTAAATAAAGTAGAACAAATTAATGAAAAAAATTACAAGTCATAGCATATTTACACAGTATGACACATTAATCATACATATAAAACCCTTTCCTATATGAGAATTATTTGCTAAACTAAGAATTTGATAGTCTGTTGAAGGAAAATCATAATTTCACAAATCTTTAATTATAACTAAAATTCATCTTTAAGATTTGTAAAGATGTGTATACACACATATATAATAAGATATATATTACATGAGGTATTTTGTATACACGTACAGATATCTAGACATATGGATACATAGACATGTGTATATTTGAAGTATCACATATGATCCTTACAATATCCTGTGAAAAAGAGCCTAAGATATTTTCACTTATTTTGTGAGAGAGGTAGAAAGGAAAGGCATCTCTTATTTTTTTTCCACAAAAGAATCATATATACATAATTCTAATGTTCATAAATTCTGAATTGTTGGAATCACAATTAACCTTTTGTTGTGTAAAAAGGTGTACAACTTTTTCCCATCTCCATATAGTGTAAATAAGAGAACTGGCCTTAAGTCAATTTCATCCCCAAGTATTTAGGTTAGAAAGTCTTTCCTGATAATGAAGTTGTTAAATAGTGAATAGAGTTACTGATGAAAATGTGTTTCTTAAGACATTGAAGAAAGAGATTTTTTTTTCATGTGATTTCAAGAAATATCATGCCAGCAGGCAACAGAAAGGACTGCATGACCAGGTTCTTTATAAACCTGTAATTTTCTATGCAAAATAGAAATTAATGAAGTGCAGTATGTGTGAAATTTGAAAATAGAGTCCAAATAGAATTTCAGATTTGCTTTTGCTGGACAAAAACAAATAAACAAAACCAACAAAGCATGTTTTAAGTTGTGTGTTGTAATAATGTGTTTATCATATGTAATGCTTATTTATCATTTCCATTGTGCTAGTGTTCTCACCCTAACTTTCCAGGAGAAATTAGAAAACTCATAAAATCATCACATACTGTCCCTTTATTCTTCAGACAATTTTTATTAGCATGTAAAGTGACTTTAGCTATCTTGTTCCAAATAACTTAAATGATCACAAGATTAGAACTTGTGCTTCTTATTGGTCTCTTCTTCTTCTTCTTCTTTTCTTTTTTTTTTTTTTTTAATTTCTTCATAGCTGGAAGGGCACAATATCTTCTCCTCTCTGAGCTCCAGTGAATATGAGCAGGTGCTGGAGATCATCCGAAAAGCCATCATCGCCACAGACCTTGCTCTGTACTTTGGGAACAGAAAGCAGTTGGAGGAGATGTACCAGACAGGATCGCTAAACCTTAATAATCAAGCACATAGGTAAAGAACAAATTCAGTTTAGAAATTCAGGGATGACTATGGGAATTTCTTTTATAATTAGTGTAGAAAGATACAAAAAAAAGTTCTATGCCCATAGATTGATATTAGTAGATCATTGAAGTATTTAAATTTAAAATCCATTGTTTTATACTTACTATATAGATTGCTTAATAATACTATTAACTGTGCATATTAGAAAAAGGTTATTTTAGAATAGATATCAAACACTATGCTTTTGTTTTAGAAATAAATTTAAACAAATTATTTTAATTGCATGGCTTTCTCAGAAATTTAAAATATTACTTTGGGTTCATGATTTTTATTCTCTAGAATCAATAGTTATTTATGATTTTTATTAGTAAATTTTTATTTTCACACTTGTACCTTTTTTCAGCCACTGTTATAGAAATTTAAAGGTTTATTAGTCATTTTTCTACCTCTTTTGTGTGGTTGCCTTAGTGTTTTGTGATAGATCACTCAATATCTTTTTAAAAAATATTTTTAATGATTAATGAGTATTTGGTAAGCTGTTATAATAATCTATATAATATATTAATATTATAATGCTTTAATTTTTCTGTCAATATATTAATAGATCTATGATTATGCCAATATATGTATTTCCTTCATTGATGGAGATCAAAATCTATCTATGCTTGCCTATCATGCATAATTCTTTTCCATATCCTTCCAAATACTAGTTATGGAGTGGGAGGACATCTGGTGTGCTAGGAAATATCAAGTGTGTGTGTTGTCTTGATATTTTGAAATATCAAAGATTTATTAGTAATTATAAAATTAATGAAAATTATATGCACTTAGGTTGGAAAAAAACTGTAAATCTGTTTCTGTAAAGACTCGAGTTTCTATATGTAGTCTGATTACCCTGATTGAAAAGCATATACCAAGTATGCAACTGTATTCAAGGTATGAAATAAAGATATTGTGGTGTAGAATAAAAGGTTTTGTCCTTTTGTTTTCTTGCAGAGATTTGGTACAATTTCTCTTAGATGAATTTGATTACTTTTTTTTTTAATTATGAAGATAACTTTGTTTTGCTTTGTTGCTATTATGTTGTCAGAGGACTATTTTATTATATACAGTATGTATATATTTAGATAAGCACAAGTATGCCTTGAATACTTTCATATATGCCTGTTAAAAAGTTTAGAATAGTATATTTTTCAGTTGTTTTAGTTGTAAGATTTTGAATGACAGCACTAACACATTGGACTAGCCTGTATTAACAAAATTCATTTAGAATTTTTTTAGCTATATACACTTATTACTGAGTGTCATTTAGTCCTGTCACAATATTTGATTTCATAAAAGTATCTAAAACTAGATATTCTAAATTATCATAGTAAAAATCATAAAAAAATCTACCTTTCATTTATCCTTTGATAATTACTATATGGATAGTAGTATTATCAATATTAAATAGTAACAATAACAACAGTTAACATTTATGTAGCACTTAGCTAGGGACTATGCTAAGTGTTTTACAATTATTATATTATTTGATCTTCAACAGCAATTCCAGGAGGGGAGGTTCTGTTACATTTTAAAGATGATTAAACTGAAGCAAAAAGAATTTAAGCTATTAAGTATCTGAGGCCAAATTTGAACTCAGATTCTCCTGACAGATATTAGGCTCTACCTAATAAAGTTCAACCTTCTTCAGAGATCTATTATATCTAACATTTTAAAAATTGTATTCAGATCATCAACTTCTTCCTATTTTTAATTAGATTTATCCAGATCTGAAAATGATAAATTGAAATCCTCTACTATTATAATAACCATTTTCTTTAAGTATTTAGATGCTGTGGATACATGTTTAGTATCAGTATTAATTTGTCTGTGGTACCTTTCAGAAAAATGTAGTTTCCTTGTATATCTCTTTTAATTAAATCTATCTTTTCTATTGCTTGGGCTGAGATCATCATTGCTCCCCCTTTGCCTTTTTGTACTTCAGCTGAAATAGTGATATTTTATTTTACTTCTGTGTGCAGTATTCCAGTGCCTTTGGTTTGATACAATTTTTCTCTGCCTTTTGTCCCTCTGCCTCCTTTTCTCACCCAGAATCCAGTCACAGATTCACATTCATCCTTTCTTTCTTTCTTTCTTTTTCTTTCTTTCTTCCTTTCTTCCTTTCTTCCTTTCTTTCTTTCTTCCTTTCTTCCTTTCTTCCTTTCTTCCTT
>JAJPUD010009874.1:0-46786 GCA_023553655.1 Myrmecobius fasciatus | reverse complement strand
CTTTCTTTCTTCCTTCCTTCCTTCCTTCCTTCCTTCCTTCCTTCCTTCCTTCCTTCCTTCCTTCCTTCCTTCATTTCTTTCATTTCTTTTGTTTTTTTTTCTTTCTTGCTTTCTTCCTTCCTCCGTTTCTTTCTTTATTCCTTCCTTTCTTCCTTTCTTTCTTTTTTTAATCCCTGTTTGAGATCAGCCATCTGTGTTTAGAGTTTGTTTTGACTAGGGCCAATTCTTCTACTTTCCCATTTATTCCTCCCTTTCCCTTCAAACTCTTCCCTTCTGTTTCCATGTTGAGTAAAATATATGTCTTTATTTTCAGGTGTGTGGTTATTCTTCAAAGGATGGCAATCTGAACTCTTGTCACACAGTTCTCCCGTCCCCTTTCTATCTTTTATGGTTTTCTGATTGTATGAGATAATTTCCCCCACATTTCTTTCCCCAAACCCCTATCATTTCCCCCTCCTTTTCCATTTTTCTAATAAGACCTCCAAAATACAACAAGCAAAGGCATTCAAAAGATTGCTATATTATCTTGGTAACCTTTTAGAAATAATGGGATTCCCTTTCTTTGTTTCTTTTCTTTTCTTTTGCTGCTTTCTAGAGGTTCACATGAAACTCATATCTATGAAAAAGAATTTTCAAGCTTCCACAATTAGAAAGATTGATCTTTTGTTAACTTACCCTTTCAAAGACAAAGGGATTCTATAAAATTCTTCTAACATCAGTGTTCATTTAATCCTTCACTATTTTCTGAAATTATATCTGCATCTGGTCCCTTCATTTTCATTTTACAAGCTTTACTCAATTTTTTTAACTTTTATTTTACAGTCCAATCCATTTGGTTCTTATAAATAATGACTAAATGACTGTCTTCACAATCTTTTTCATTTCATTACCATTCATTTTTCATCTTAGTCAAAGCCGTGCTTCAAAGTACAGTCAGGACTTCTTCAGTACATTTATTTCATATCTTCCTTTATTGCTAATCCCTAGTTATTTATTTCGGAGATTTGGAGATTTTCATTTAGAGTTTTAGCCTGCTTTAACAATGAATTCTTTTTCTAGATTTAGCTTTTTTATGTTGATTTGGATGCAACCACTGTTAGAAGGTGTTTGAAGATTTAAAGCAGTCAGTTGTTCTTCCCATTTCATCACATGTGTTTTCATGTCAATGTGGCAGGTATCACTACAGAGTATCTTTCTAGTAATGGTTTACTTGCTAAAAATATATGGCATACATAACTTAGTACCTAGCACCATAGGAGATAAAAAGATGTCATATGAAATAAAATCTTGGTTTCTCCCTCTGCTCAGTTCAAATGATTTGCCTTATGTTATATTTTTTGCTACCTGTGACACCTTTTGTTTTCATGCTCGTTTCTGAAATTAGTCCCCTGATATCCTGGCTTTTGAGATCTTTTAACTTCTATCTACCAATACTTTCTCCCTCTTCAATGAAAATTATTATTTTTTTAAAATTGACACCTAGTGAGTAGTGAATTTTGTTCAATCAGTTAGTGCCTTGTAAACCAATATGAAGAAAAATACTCTTCCCCTTTCTCTTGTTTGGTCTTTGCTAGAGTTCTTTGGTTATGAAATATTTTAGATTGCTATTACCATTTCTTCACTAGATAAACATTCATACTTAAAGATGATAATAATTCTCATCAACTGTAGGACTATAGTTCTATGCTTACTTTCTACAATATTGAAGTTAAAAAGCATATAATAAGTTATCTGGAGTGATTGGAACTAATATATTTATTGAATGATTGCTATACATACATTATACATTGTTTTCCATGTTATAAAAAGCTTTATGGTCCCATTCAATATCCCTGTAACTTTTTTGGACTTTGTGATCAATTATAAAAACAGATGGAAAAATAAAAATAAAACAGTATAGAAATTTAAAGTGAGATTAATCTGTGATGATTATGATCCTAGAATTCTAATTTATAAATTCATAATAATAATTCATCTATAGCAAGAAGAGATTATGTCTATTTGGCATTCATTATTATTAATCCTGTTAAAAAAGACATGACATCCGAATATTCTGTTAAAAAATTAATAATAATGATAGGAAACATTACCTTCATTTTGTATATGATAGATGGAAGTCCAGTTTGGGTAAGTGCTTGGCAGGCATCTTTCTGAAGAGGATACTTTTCAAGACAATATTCACTCCACAGTTTAATTATAAAATGACAGTTTCAGAGCTAGAAAGGGTCTTCAGTAGTCACCCTGTGCCTGAAATAAAAGTCTTTTTAACATATTTCCAAAAAAATAATTTAGCCATCATTTGCTTGATTTGGAGAAAGCTAGGTGATGCAATGGATGGAGCACTGAGCCAGGCATCAGGAAGTCCTGAGCTCAATCTGGCCTCAGGCACTTGCTAGCTGGGTGACTCTGCACAAGTCACCTCATCTCTTTTTGCCTCAGTTTCCTCATTAAAAAATGACAATAGTAGTATCTACCTCTCATTGTTGTTGTGAGGATCAAATGAGATATGTTTAAACCATTTAACACTGTGCCTAGCACATAATAGATGCTCAATAAGTATTTGCTTACTTCCTTGCTTGAAGACTTGGTGCATTAAAAATCTTTACCTTTTGAGGCCCACTTATTCTACTTTTAATTAGCTTTGAAGAATGAAGTTTGGTTTTGTTTTTTTATTTTTGTTTTTGTTTTTTTTTTTTTCCTAATAGAAGCTTAGATTTAATTCTTTTGGGTTTTGTTTTTGTTTTTGGCAAAGTAATTAGGATTAAGTGATTTGCCCAAGGTCACACAACTAGTGAATGTAAAGTGTCTGAGATTAGATTTGAATTTAGGCCTTCCTGACTCCAGGGCCAATGCTGTATCCAGCTCCACCAATTAATTGCTGAAATTTGTCTCTTCGTCTAACCACTGCTCTTAGTTCTACCCTTTTAGGACTATATAGAACAAGTCTGATGTGTATTTTATATAAAAGCCACTTATTATTCCTTATACCATAAGGAATTTGCCATTAACATGCCAAAATTTATTAACCATTCCCCAGTTGATGGGTTCCCTCTTAGTTTAAAATTCTTTTTTTTCCAAAAAAAACCCAAGCAACCAACCAAACAAACAAACAAACAAAATGCTATAAATATTTTTTTTGTAGAATATGTATCTTTGATGTATTGGGGGTAGAGGAGTAGTAAACTGTATTAAGAGATTAAAGGAATTTACAGTTTGTGACTTTCTGAATGAAATTCAGAATTTCTTTCCAGAAGGATCGAATCCAATTAATTCACAGTTCTGCTAATAACATATTAGCAGATCTGTTTTCTCAGAATCCTTCTCAATATTATCCTTTTGATTTTTGTTATCTCTTCCCGACAGGCGAAAGACAGAATCTCAAAGTTGTTTTAATATTTATTTTTTAGTAATTTGAAGCATTTTTATATGCTTATTCATGTCTTGGCTTTCTTCTTGAGAATTGACTCTTCATAATTTTTAGCAACTTCAAATGAATAGCTTTATGTGTGTGTTTATACATATTTGAAACAATTCCTTATACAATTTGAAAATCAGACTTTTATCAAAAGAAACTTGTTATAACAAATTTTCCCAAGTAATTGGTTTCCTTCCAGTTTTAACTACATTCTTTTTATTTGGGCAAAATTGTTTCAATTTCATTTCTGATTCTCTCTATCCTTTGTCTAATCTTGAGCTCTTCCCCATCTTTAGTTATGAAAGACAATTTCTTCTTTGCTCTTATAATTTAGTTATAGCCACATTATAGCTTAGACATATGTCTAAGTCATGTATCCATCTTGGAATTTATTTAGGTGTATGATACGAGCTATTACCCTAATCTTAGTTTCTTCCAGATACGTTCCTAGATTTCTATAAAGTTTTGTTCAGTATTGAGTATATACTTTATTATTTGCAGTCTGGGATTTATCAAATATATATCCACCATGCTTTTTTATTTCTGTTTGTCATTATACTTAAATTGTTTCACTGGTTAACTTTTCCTATCTTTTAGTTTATTTTTATTATTTTTTAGTTTCAGTATTATTTTGTGGTAAGCCTTCTTACACCCAGTTTTTTGAATCATTTCCCTTAGAAATTTTTGACCCCTCAATGAAATTTTTATTTTTTTCAGATCTATAAGTAATATAGTTTATTATTATAGAGATATATTTATATACAATATTTATCATGTAGCAACATATTCATATATGTCATTATATTCTTATAGATATATTAGTAATGTGTTATTGATAAACTAATAGTGATTAACCATTGATTATAAATTGATTTCAATAGTATTTATATTTTTATTTTTGGTATGATTCAACTATGAGCAGTTATCTCTACTTAATGTAAGTCTGTTATCATCTCTATTAAGAATATTTTGTAGCTATACTCATATTATTTTTATTTCTTGGTGTTTGGACTTATAAATATATTTTGCAATGATTTTGAATGGCATTTCATTTTCTGTAATATCCTATAACTTTTAAGCTTCTCTTAAATTTTTTTATTTGCCTCTCTAGGATTCTTATAAACACTATTATATTGTCTGTAAAAATCAATAACTCGGTTTCCTATCTTTGCTTATTCTTTTCTCATTCCCACAACTAGAATTTCTAGTTTAATTAAATAATAACAGTATTAATAAACAGATTTACTGTGTATCACTATATTATTAGAATGACTTCTGGTTTAGCTCCATTATATATAATGCTGGCTCTTGGGTGCAGATAGAAAGATGCTATTTACAATCTTTAATAAAGGAAACTAACTATATTTTAAATTTTCTGTGTTGAGGTGAAGAATTTAATCCAAATTGAATATTGAATCTAAAGGAATATTATCCCTTTGTTCAGTTTCTCCTTTCACTTTTGGCTGAAAAATAGATCATATCACTTCTCCATCTCAAGCAAAATATTTGAGTGGGAATTGTGGAGGTCCACTCCACAAATAATCATCCGTATATTAAAGATGAAGTTTTTCTCTATTGACACAGTTCAATTAATAACACAGATATAGATGATCATTAAACTCTATAGAACAAATTGTTTTAATTTCAACAATGGTAGGACAGCTTGGTGCCACAGTAGATAGAGATATGGGTCTGCAGTCAGGAAGACCTGGATTCAAATTCACTCTCAGACACTTATTAACTTTGTTACCCTGTGCAACTAATTTAACCATTTTTGCCTCATTTTCCTCATTTGTAAAAGGGGAGAAGGAACTTAATTACTTACATATTTGTCAATAAAGCCCAAAAGAGATCAGATAAAACTAAAGTATGACTTAACAACAACAAAAGTTAATTGAGATTTGATTGTTTAATATTTCTTAATGTAAATTCACTGTTAATACTGTAAACAAAGCTATATTTTTATTTCTAATAAAATAGATATTAATTTATACATCTATGAAATGCATTAATAATTGTAGAGCATCAAAACTTTGTGCTACATATTTTGTACTACAGGTATTTGAATATTTCTTTCAACTATAAAATTATAATATTTTTTTCCTTATAGATGCACAGAATTAATTATATGTTTTCATACTTGTTATTTTAACATAATTAACATGTAGTGGATATCCTGCCATCTAGGAGAGGGGTGGGGAGTAGGGAAGAAAAATTTGTAACAGAAAGCTTTGTAAGGGTTAATGTTAAAGAATTACCCACACATATGTTTTGCAAATTAAAAAAATACATATATATGCATATATATATGTGTGTTTTCATACTTGTTAGCACATATTTTCCATTTCTTAAAAAAATGGAGTCTAGCATCATTTCAGGGTCCCAAGAAGAAATTGATGACTAGTACAAATATAGTTTACATGTAAGCAAAACATGATGATGAGAGATGTGAACAGATGGATATGTGAAAAGAGGAATGACAATAACATTTCCAGATTATGTGGTATTCTTTATTGAACTTTACTTTGCAGCATTATAATGGAATCTGTTCTGAAAGATAGCCTTAGAGCCATTCAATCATAGGTAAATAGCATTGAAAATGTTCATTTACTTTTGATTTTAGAGAATTTGTCTTTCATTATGAGCTTCTTTAATAATAGGATTTCCACAGAAGCATTAAAGTGATTTTTAATTAATAGAATTGTTCACTGATCACTTAATAAAACATCTTTATTTTTTTTTTACCCTGAGACAATTGGGGTTAAGTGACTTGCCCAAGGTCACACAGCTAGGAAGACATTTTTATTCTCTGGAGATAAACATGAAGTTCTCTCTGGTCATTTTCTAAAAGAAAGAGGAAGAACATGGCAAAATTAAGGCTCAGAGTTATTCTTTTTTTTTGCAGACAAAATATATATTTATATATATATATATATTTATTTTTATAAAGCTTTTTATTTTCAACTCACATGCATAGATGCTTTTCAACGTTCATCCTTGCAAAATCCTTGCTCCAATTTTTTTTTCTTCCACCCTTTTTCCAGCCCCCTCCCTAGAGGACAAGTAATCTATGTTAAACATGTGCAATTTTTTTATATGTATATGTATGTATGTATGTATATCTCCACAATTATCATTCTACACAAGAAAAATCAGATAAAGAAAGAAAAAGAAATGAAAAAGAAAACAAAATGCAAGCAAACAACAACAACAAAAAAAAGTGAAAATACTGTGTTGTGATCCACACTCAATCCTTACAATCCTCTCTCTGAGGGCAGATTAGTTCTCTCCATCACAAGACTATTGAAACTGGCTTGAATCACCTTGCTGGATTTTTTTTTTTTTTTTGAAAAAAACAAAAAACAAAAAACCATGTCCACCAAAATTGATCATCACACAATCTTGTTGTTTTTATGTACAGTGTTCTCTTGTTTCTACTCACTTCACTTAGCACCAGTTCATGTAAGTCTCTCCTGGCTTTTCTGAAATCATTGTGCTGATTATTTCTTATAGAACAATAATATTCCATGACATTCATATACCATAATTATTCAGCCATTCTCCAAGTGATGGGGCATTTACTCAGTGGCAGTTCCTTGCCTCTACAAAAAAAAGTTGCTATGAACATTTTTGCACATGTGGGCCCTTTTCCCTTGTTGATGATTTCTTTGGGATACAGGCCCAGTATAGATATTGCTGGATCAAAGGTTATAGAGTTTGATTGCCCTTTGGGCATAGTTCCCTTTTGTTCTCCAGAATGGATGGCTCAGTTTACAGCTCCACCAACAATATATTAATAGTGTCTACATTTTCTCATATCCCTTTCAACATTCATCATTATCTTTTTCTGTCATCATAGCCAATCTGAGAGATATGTAGTAGTACCTAGGAGTTGTCTTAATTTGCAGTTTTCTGATAGTAATTTGGAGCATTTTTCATATGACTAGAAAAGGTTTTAATTTCTTCATCTGAAAATTCAGAGGCATATTCTTACTAACAAAATAAAGTTAGCTTCTAGTCCCATCATTAAAAGTTTTTAAGTTTTCATTATGTGCCAAGTAGTGTGCTAAGCACTGGACAAGATACATTTGTTCCCCTTAAAGCAGCCCTTTATTATAGTTTTAAAAAATAATTTGCCCTTAATCCATTCACCAGGTACTTTACAGCCTTTCTTTTACTTCATCTTTTTTAATGCACCCTAATTCATGCCTTCATCAGAGCAACTTTTTTAGAGCATTCCAATAGACTTTTTCATAGTCTCACTGTCTCCAGTTGCTTTCCTTTATCTTTTGCACAATTATCACATTGATATTGCTAAAATAGAGCTCTGACCATGTCATTCACTAAAAAAGTCTTAGATCCATATTTCTTCTGGGACATGATAAAACTCTCCATCTGTTTTTCTCTTCATTCATTTTATTCTTCCTAAACTGGCCAATAGAGTGTTTCTCAAATGTAATATTCTATCTTTAACCTTCATTTTTTTTTAAATGAGCGAATCCCCACTCCTTCTCTGAAATGTTTTCATTTTTCACTTCTGCCTTGTAAAATCCATAGCTTCTTTCAAAGAACAGTTCTTCCTACATGAGGCCATTCCTGGTTATCTTAGTTATTAGCACATTCTAATAATTAATTTTCATTACTTTGAATTTATCTTATTTATGTTGTGTTCACATTATATCCCCTCAGTACAAAATAAACTTGTTTGAGGCGAAGAATTATTTCATTTTCGTCTGTGTACTGCCAATATCTAGCTTAGGACTTTTACACAGTAAATTTCTCTGATTTTTAATTTTTCCATCTCTTTTCTACTGAATTGAATTAAATTTAACTTGATCAAAAGAATAAAATTTTCCGAATCAGAGACCTATCAGGCCACCGATATTGTCCTCAACTTTCTCTGCCATCTCTATTCTCCAGAAAGTGTTAAAGCTAAAAGGGAGAACCCTTAAGAAAGTTCCCAAACATTAATGAGAAAACAACTTAGCTTTGTGTTAAATTTGGAGTTGGGTGGGGGGAGGGGAGAAGGGGTGGCCCTGTGATTTCACCAGAGTAGGGAGTTCCTGGTACCAAAAAATCCCTTTACAATATAAATTATGTTGAAATGTCTGCTTATATGTAACCATAGTATTGAACACTGAGAGGATGAGACTTAACTGTGATCTCCCCGGTGATGTGAATCAGAGGTGAGGCTTCATGTTTATTCTAAGGCTTTCCCTGTATTTCATAAAATCTGGTAGTCAAGGTTGACTCACAAAAAGGAACAGTATCTTAAAGTCTTTCAGGATTTGTTATGGTCCACGAATGTTAAAGAAGAGACTGCAGGAAATAATGGAAAGGGAAAAATAAAGGAGAAAATGACAGTAGGAAAGTTGGAAGGTATTATGTCAGTGCCTGGTCTAAAAATCCATTATACTCCTTTATCTCATAATTATACATTAGTTTATATAACATTTGGCAATATAATGCATTGTCTGTCTTATCTATTTACATCTTCAAATTCCAAAGGTTAAAATGTAGCACTTTTAGCTGTTAACTATTAGCTAAATAGCTTTTAGCTACTGAACTTATATAAACATTATTAAAAAAAGTTAAAATAAAGTTTTTTGGTTCTTACAAAGTTTTAGAACTACTAAAAAGAGATGAGGAAACTATATTGAACAAATACATAGAATAATGTGATTATTATTGTTTTTAAACATATCTTTTCCTCTTATGCTAGATAAGAGATACTAGAGTAGGAAAGTAATCATCCTTCTTAAATAGAAAAAACTAGAAATTGAATTCTTTATAAGATTTATTATATTTATTTAATCTTTGTCATGTTGAAGCTTATGCTATAGAATTATTTCTCATGTGCCAGTACAGACAAAATCCTAAAGTCATGTTCTTTTTTTTTATTTTTATTTTTATTATTTTTATTTTTTTTATTAAAGCTTTTTATTTGTATAACATGTGTATGGGTAGTTCCCCAGCATTGATCTTTACAAAGCTTTCCATTACAAATTTTACCCCCAGTCCCCTCCCCTCCCCTAAATGGCAGGAAGTCCATGACATGTTAATAATGTTGAATTACTTGAGAAGTTATGCAAGAAAAATCCTATCCACTAAGAAAAAAAAAAAAAGAAAATCAGAGAAAGGCAAAACCATGCAAGCAAATATCAATAGAGATCATGAATATGTTATGTTGTGGTCCATATTTCATATCCCTCTCTCTGGGTGTATATGGTTTTCTTCAGTGAACAACTGGAACTGGTTTGAGACAATTCTTTGTTGCAGAGAGCCATGTCCATCAGAATTGATCATCATGTAATACTGTTGTTGCTGTGTATGATGATCTCCTGGTTCTGCTCGTTTCACTCAGCATCAGTTCATGCAAGTCTCTCCAGGCCTCTCTGAAATCGTCCTGCTGGCCGTTTCTTACAGAGCAATAATATTCCATAACATTCATATACCATAATTTATTCAGCCACTCTCCAATTGATGGGCATCCCTTCAGTTTCCAGTTTCTAGACACTACAAAAAGGGCTGCCACAAACATTCTTGCACATGTGGGTCCCTTTCCCTCTTCTAAGATATCTTTGGGATATAGGCCCAGTAGAAACACTGCTGGGTCAAAGGGTATGCACAGTTTGATAGCTTTTTGAGCATAGCTCCAAATTGCTTTCCAGAATGGTTGGATCCGTTCACAGTTCCACCAAGAATGTATTGGTGTCCCAGTTTTCCCACATCCCCTCCAACATTCATCGTTATCTTTTCCTGTCATTTTAGCCAAACTGACAGGTGTGTAGTGATACCTCAGGGTTGTCTTAATTTGCATTTCTCTGATCAATAGTGATTTGGAGCAACTTTTCATATGACTAGAGATGGTTTTAATTTCATCTGAAAATTGTCTGTTCATATCCCTTGACCATAAAGTCATGTTCTTAGGAAAACACTTATTCAAATAATATTATTTTTAGAGAATCTGTATCACCACTATACTATTTTAATGTGAAATAACCCAAATGAGATTGTTTTATTCATGAGTATATACTTTTTTTTAATCCACAACCACCTGTTCTAAAATATTATTTGAAAAGGGACATTAATAACAAGCATAGCAATAATATAAAAGAATTCAGAATAGAAATAGGAAGAATACTAGCCTGGGTGGTATGCACTCAAACAATAAAATCATGCCAGATGTCATTTTCTCAGTAAGAAATTAAAAAAAAAAGCAAACATAATACTACACTAACCATCACATATCCTAGATATACTTAATGAATCAACCTTTTGAAAACTCTTACTTTTGTGATGCTCATGAGTAAATCAACTTTGTCACAGAATACTTTAAAATAAGTATAATTTTAAATTACAATATAGATTTGACATTCATTTAGATCTTTGTATATATTCATGCTGCTATTAATCAGATTATATAGGTAATTCATATAATTTGAATTTTACTAGGAGTAATGGTTTTGACTGGTGGTTTGTTTTGTTTTGTTTATCCATCTATACTATGTCACTTAATGATTGTTCATGGAGCTAATAGAAAATGGATATTTGTTTGCAAACAATTGACAGAAACTACTGTAGTATGGATTTAAGGAAAAAATTTTATCTAGTATAGGAAAAATTGAATGCATTAGTGTCATTTATTAATCAGCTTAGTTTTATCAGTTACATGAAAATGCCATAGTATACCCCATCCCAAATGCATTTCACAATTGAACTTGAAGGAAGACAATTATCTGACTAATATGTAAAAGATATATAAACATTTTTATAATATTTTTCTCCATTAATATCAGTGAGACCATTACATTGGACTATAATGTTATAATACCTAATGTATTTCACCAAGAAGTAGAAAAAAGCATAATAAAAAATAAAAACGGGAAGAATAGTTAATCTGTTCTTGTTATACAGAGAGGAAATCAGATAAATAGCACAGTGGGCAGAGCTGGAATCTGGAAGACGAATTCAAATCCAATCTCAGACATCTATTAGCTGGGCAAGTCATTCATCCTTCTATTCTGTAAAATGGGAATTATAGCACCTTGTAAGGATCATGAGAAAACAGGTGTAAAACACTTTAGAGAAATGCTAGATATTATTGATATTGTTACCACTCTTTTTATTATTTACTACTACTGCTACTTATTATTATCATTATTAGAAGGAATACAATTTTGAAGTGTTATAGGACTAATTATCAAGATATTTAAAATAGGGGAAAATACTAGAGACTTAGAAAAAAATCCTGCACTCCATTATTATTTTAAAAGTGACCAGCTGAATATTAATAGCTACCAATCTTTGTACCTGTTTTCTCATGTCCACAAAAGTTTTGTGAGAATTTATGGCATAAGAAGGAAACAGTCATATTTTCATAACTGACTATCTAGAAGTGAGGTCATCTTTATAGTAACACATTTACTTAAAAGTTACAGAAAATATAAGATTCTACTCTACATAGTTAATTGAATAGAAAAAAGTTATACTACCTTAAATGTTCTCAATTAACAAGCATTGTTAGGTTTCTACTGTATGCTATTGTATCTCAAGCTATGACAAAAGTGATAACTTTGTTCAACTGTATTCTGATTATTAGTGTTAAGCAAGGTGTGAAACATTGAGGTTGTCTTCTAAAATTTTGCCATTGTCATTAAAATTTTTCAGCATAGAGTTAAAATTAGAGCAATCACTTATACATAATAAGGCTTTGCAGTTCAAAGGTGACTGTTTATTATCAACACAGGAAAAAAAAAACACCCAAATAATTCAATGTCTCCTAACTAGACTTTGCTGTGCAATCGAATGCATAGCCCATGGTTTATAATTTTTCATTTCATATGTCTTAACCACATTCTATGTAGAGATGGTAAGTGGATTAAGAATTTAAAAGGATGAGAAAAGCATACTAGATTTACTTTAAGGAATTCTCTTTGAAACAAAGACCTATTTTTTAAACAATATTCTAATAGTGATGTATATTATTTAATTAATGTTGAAGTACAGTAGAAAGGTGAATGGGATGAGTATAGTGTTTAGGAGAAGTGATAAGGAATATTATTAGAAAAATTTTTGACCAGCACAGAAGGTCAACATAACCAATGACAACATCTCAGCTGTTCAAACACAGTGGCAAGAGGTTTAGAAGTAAAGATTTGCAAAGGGACAGAAAATATGTCTACCTCCTACAGGTTTAAAGTGCTAACATTCTTGGTTTTAGTTCTTCACCAAAAGAGCATATAAATTTGCTCTGATCCTCTAACCACCAGATAGAAAGGAGTGATAAACTAATGAAGTTATGAACTTCACATAACATATATATAATATACTAATACTCAATATATAAGCATTTTTAAAGTATCATATATGTGCCAAGCATTGTAGTAGGCCTAGATTCTGGGGTTACAAAGACATAAATGAAATAGTCTTTGACCTCAGGGAGATTATATTCCATCAGAGAAGATAATTATAAAGGTAGGTAGGTAGATAATTTATGGGTCTTAGAAGGGGTAAGGAAGATGAGGAAAGACCTCATAAAAGAGCTGGCATATGAACTGAGAGTTGAAGGAAAACAGTAACCCTGATTTCAGCCATATAATACAGCCTGGAAGAATATATAGCAAATAAATTGGAGAGATGCTTCTCTAAACAAGGCAAAGAGATCAATTAAGAAGCCATAACAGTCCCAGAAAGTGTCTGTCTGAGGGTATTGTCTGAACAAGATTTGGCCACTGATTGGATCTGTTGGCTGAGGGAGAGTTTGTCATGTTGTTAAGGTAGGAGACACTGCGTTATGAAGGACCTTGACAGACAAGCAAAAAAGTATTGGGAAAAAAAAATTAATAATCACCAGTTATGAAACTTGTCAGCAAGAGAGCCCTATAATGTTTGGTAAGAGAATTCCAATTCACATTATTGAAGTTTTTGGTCTTACTTTGACCCTTTCCTACTTGGACTTGATAGTTAATTGATCAGGATCTATACTAAATCTAAATTCATTGATGTTAATTTCAGGGTATGTAATTACAGATTCATTGAATGACTTAGATATATTCCATTCATCATCATAGGAGTCAGTTCTAAAATGAACACCTTTCCCAAAAAACCATTTTTTTCATTAAGAAATGAAACCACTTATGTTGAAATACAATTCACACACATTTTTTAAAGGGTCAATCAGGGTTAAAGTTATTAAAGAATATTTCTTGTAGTTTTGGGGTATACCATGAAACTCAGTTCAATAATTTTTTTCATTGTTTCTGATAGGAGAACCAGAAAGCTATGTTTTGATTTTAAAAATTTCCCATTAAAGAATATTTTTTATAGCTTTGAGGAATACCATGAAATCTAGTACACTAATTATTTTCATTGTTTCTGTAAAAGAACCAGAAATCTATGCTTAGATTTAACTGTATTGTTCTTATTTCATTTATATCAATAATGCCAAGATTTATATGATTCAGCTCCTGCATCAGTGTGTCCATATATTAGTTGTTACACAAGGATCACACATTTGTAGCACCAATTGAAGGTTATTTGAGATCTAAAATTGGTCATTCTTAGCACACACTATTCCTTTTGCTGTCATCATTATGGAAGTGGGGAAAGGTAGGCCATTTGAGGGGCAAGACAAAGGCAGATGAGAAAAAGCATTTCATGAAAGATAGAATTGGACCTGAGTTTTCAAGAAAATTAATGATTCTAAGACAGATGTGTGGAAGCAGTACATTCTGTGCATGGTGCACAGTTGTAGAAAATAGAGGTGAATAAGCAGCAGTAAGAAAAGTCAGGTTATCACAATTATAATATAACCCTCAGTGTGAAATAAAATTAGGCAATAGGGTATAGTCAGGTTGATATTCATTTTATATTTCAGACAAGAGTTTCAGCCTATATTTATTTGTTCCTTTATATTTGAAGTAATAAGGAGTCACTAGCATTTGAAACTGGTGACATGATCAGACCTGTGCTTTAGGAAAAGGAGGTTGGCAGCTTTATGGTAGATGGATTGGAGCAGATTATTTAAAATGAGGAGACTTGCTAGGAGGCTATTGTAATACTTCAGCCAAGAGGTTATAAAAGCTCACACTGTGGTCATGGTTCTGTGAGTAGAAAGAAGAGGACAGATGCAAGAGATATTGTAGTACCAGATTTGGTAACAGATTAAAATGAAAATCAAAGATAACATTGAAGTTGTAAACCTTGATTTACACATACTGGAGAAATGATTGCATAATATATTCTGTTTTCAAATTACAAATTTCAATGATAGTTGTAAATATTCAGGGAAGTAGTGAAATATATCATTGGCTCCATTTTTTGGGCATTACATTATAATACATTTTTTAATATATTTATCATGTTATGCCCACTATTCAATTTTAAAGACATGAAAAAGTTATTACTGAAATTTCTATAGATCATCCAATCTATTTTCTGTCATTATATTCTAGAGACCGGGTAATTGGTCTAATGATGACTGCTTGTGATCTTTGTTCTGTAACAAAGCTATGGCCAGTTACAAGATTGACAGCTAATGACATATATGCAGAGTTCTGGGCTGAGGTATGTAAGTTTTTCTCTTGAATGTTCGAACAATATCAAAAATATGAAAAAGTTGAGAAGAGTTATATTGCAGTTATTTTATTTAAAAGTATTTTATTTTTGTTACTATTCATTTAAAAAAAAAGCTTTTCTTAACTAAGATGAAAGAAATGGTAATGTACTTAAAACAAATATGCTACTTTTCAAATTGGAAATTCCATTAATGGGCTTTACCATATAAAATTTAGTATATAAAAATTTAATATGTTCAAATGAAAGAATTTCTGTAGATAAAAAATCATTTCTTCAGATAAAATTTGGATCTTTTTACATTTCTGTATGGGGGAAACAACTAACTATTGCTCTGAAATTACTGATAAAAGTGATTTTGTTACTTTGCCATGTAATAATGGCAAAGATAAACAGAACTCAGAGAATGTGAGTTCCATATTAGGAATGGAGAATTATATAAAAATACCCAATAATCAAAATGAAATTTTTATCTTGTCTCCTTTGTTTACTTTATTTTAATTATCAGAAATATTATTCTATTTTTTTAATTCCTAAATTTAAAATGTAAATTGTCTACTCAGTAAGCTGGGAACCTATTGAGTTATATAAGTCCCTTCTCAAAAATATCGTTACTGGATTAGGAAAACTGAATGATATTTTCTCCAAAAAATTTTTTTCATCTTCTTTTAGGAAAGTTACATTTTGCAATTTGATATTTGACACCCAGTGGTTTAACCTGTAACTTACTAAGAAGAGGAACAGACTTAAGTAAAAACTAGCAAATTGTTCACCTACAATTTAAATGGAAAGATTTTATATTCCTTAAATTTGTTTTTAAACTTTTAAGCCAAGGAATTCTTATTGTATAAGCACAATGATCATTCAGTTGATTGCATATTATGGAAATGACTGGAATTTTTTACATGCCCTATATAATTGTATTTTCTACACATGTTTATGTGTGTCAGAGAGCCTAATTATTCTCAGATTGATTTCATAAAATTATTTCAGATATGCATATTTTAAATCCCTTATGCTTAGAATTTGTATAATGTTATCATTATTAGATTTCTAAAACAATGTAAAAATAATTTGCACATTTTTTTTGAAACTACTGTAGCTGAGCTACCAATTCCTTAGAACATTTTGGGATGCCATGAAAAGTAACGCATTGTTATCTAAGACATATGTTTCATTAATTGTGGTTCTTTAACTAGTAGCTAAGTTGGTCATCTAAAGTAAAAAATCTAGAATGTTATAAATATGTAAATATTCTTTTTTCTATGTACTTCATATTAATTATTATGATCCTAGGATGTCCTTTTTTCCCCTGAGGCAATTGGGATTAAGTGACTTGCCCAGGGTCACACAGCTAAGAAGTGTTAAGTGTCTAAGGCCAGATTTGAACTCACTCCTTTTGACTTCAGGGCTGGTACTCTATCCACTGCTCCACCCAGCTGCCCCTAGGATGTCCTTTGAATGGAGTTGGCGCACCAAGGAAATTTTGGAACAAAAGACTTTAAAAGTCAATCCAACAGTCAATTCCTTACCAAGTTATTCATTATTTTGCATTTCTACAAATTGATGCATTTTGAAGAACTGTGTCAATTTTATTTAACCTTCATATTCACTAGGAGGCATAGTTTATAATAGGTAGTAATTCATCCTTTTCCTTTTTTTCTGAAACTCCCTCTTCTCTGGAAACATAAGGTATCTAAGTACATGCCAGGTTTAATCATAGAGAATTCTTCTTTATTCCTGTAACACAGGCTACCAAAAATTTCTTCAGGAAACACTGAAAACACATAGTTTTCAGTCCTGACAAAAGTCTCTAGTTGTGTCATAATATATAGGGCACAAGAAACACCTTTAGGGATCTTTTCATTTATAAAGTGGAAGCTAAAACAATAATTTCTTCAAGGTCCTTTTACCTTAAAAGTTTTCTTAATTCTTCTAAATATTCATTAAACATATAGGGAATTCCACTAGAGATCCAAATTCATCCCTCACTATGTTGAATACCTTAAAAAGGAAAAAAAACTCAGAAATATCACAAAGTGTCATAGAACTCCCAGAAGCTATTAGTGACTTGGAGACTCTAGTCCAGCTAGCAAACCTTGTTTTATGGACCTCACATTAAGTCAAGTACTAGTTGACTTAAAAGCATCCCCCACCAAAAAAGAAGGGGAAATATATTTGAGCAATATTCAGTGATTATAGTAATACAACACATATTAAAGTACTTATATAGTCAAAACAAAAATATTTTTTAAAAAGCCATATTGGTCTGACTTTTAAGGGAATACATCAGAAAATATACTATCAAATTACATTCTAAGGTAATGCAAAGAGAGATCTAGGAACCTTGGAAGGTTGGTGGGTCTCTTAAGAGCTCCAAGGTTAAAGACTGTTTTCATAATAGGTGCCTGCAAATGAAGTTATCCATATGGAGAATCTCTGATGAGTTTTTGCCACAGACCTAATATATAACATCATCCCACAGTATAACATGCTTTTTGGAGCCAACCATCTACTAGACATAGCTTAACACTATTCTTCATGTTCTGGGAATAACTTTGAAGGGTTTTATTGATAGCACAGTCATTCTTATATCCTACAGGAATACTCTCCAGTGAAAGTCAACCAATAGCTTTGAGAAAGGAATTTGCTGTAAAGATCTGAGTAAAAAACACTCTCCCTCTCAAATAGACCCAGGATTTATGGTGAAAAACAAGCACAAATTTTAAATATCAAGGTCACAAAACACATGTACAGAGAATACCCATGTAAAAAGGGAACGAAGCTCATTTTTCTTTTCATAGAGTTATTGTGAATTTTTCTATTTTAGTTGGACGAGGACTGAATGAAAACTTGTAACTGCTACAAATATAGTTGATCAGATGGTAAAGAAACACATATGGAGGGTAGTAGTTTGAGAAGAACTTGTAAAGATAGATTGGGCCTCTGTGGAGGATTGCCACATAAAGAATCTTTTAATAGTTCACTTATAGGCCAATTGTATATAAATATAGGCAACAGAACAGCATAACTTTCATCTTAGAGAAAATAGGGCACAAACGGACTTTATGGAACAGTGGGTTCTGGTAAGATCTATGCAGAGATTAGTTTAGCTCCAGATCCTCTCACTTTCCAACCAACAGTTATACTTGTATCAGTTATCTAAATCTCATTTATCACTCCCATTCTTTGAGAAATATCATAGCATAACAAATGGAGGTTCTCCAAGTTGTTTTTCTGCAACAGGCTGCCTTCCTGCACTGATAGAGTTGATACACTGAAAGTCTCCATGAAATCACAAATCTGGATCAAAAATAAAAACAAAAATCAGTAGTTTACAAAGTGATTTGCATTCATTATCTAAGACCTCACATCAAATCCTCTAAGTACTACTG
Organism: Myrmecobius fasciatus; assembly: GCA_023553655.1. Lineage (NCBI taxonomy): Eukaryota > Metazoa > Chordata > Mammalia > Dasyuromorphia > Myrmecobiidae > Myrmecobius > Myrmecobius fasciatus. The sequence continues at coordinate 28,399 of JAJPUD010009874.1, read as the reverse complement.
TGGATACTATTATTATTATTGTTCCTGTTTTATAAATGAGGAAACTAAGGCTCAGAATTTTAACTTCCTTTTTAAAAAAATGGAAAGCATAAGAAAAATGTGAAATCAGATTATCTTGACTTTATGCCCAAAACTTCTTCCATTAAAAAAAAAAATCTTGATATGTTTTTGCAAGTCTATTATTCTCCAGTGATTAAAATAATTGGTTGTAGGTCTACTAATCTGTTATTCATTGTTACTTTAACAAGAAACCATATGTAGTCTTTTTTTCCATTAAAGTATGGTAAGCATTTTTATTTATACCATAATTAATGTAGGTTAAAAAATAGTACAGCTCTATCAAGTTTGGTGCTGAAACCAATAGTTAATAAAATGGCTAACATTTTGGAAAACTTTATTGAAATTCAAAATGACTTTAATAAGACTAAAAGAGTAATTTGATATAAAAGGATGTTCCAGAATATCAGGATTGCCATTTTTTAGGATATGACATAATATCCTCACAACTTTATTATAGCGAAACTTAATTTTATCCTTGAAGACCCTTAGGATACATTATATACTGTTCCCTAATTGTGAAATTACAAATACATTATTGTTGTTTATAAAGAAAATTATATTGGAATATATAACTGAGAATACATTGTGTATAGATATAGATATAGAGATATAGATATAGATCATATTACATATTTATTAGCTTGAACAAAAAGCTTCTAGACAGCTAGGTACACAGTGCACCAAACTTGGAATCAAGAAGTTCAAATTCTACTTCAGGCAGTAGTTTTGTGATCCTGCACAATAGAGGATACTAATTGCACCCATATTATTACAGAGGAGTTGAAAGGATTTTTATATATATATGTATATATATATATTTAAAGGAAGAAGAATACTCACATGCCCCTAAATTATTAAATTATTTTCCATTAATTTCACAACTTACTTGTAAAGAGAGAAAACATTGTATTTCTTTCTTCTTTACTCTAGGGTGATGAAATGAAGAAATTTGGAATCCAGCCTATCCCTATGATGGACAGAGACAAAAAGGATGAAGTCCCTCAAGGCCAAGTATGATTTATCTCATTAAACATGATTTATTTCAGTCAAAAAATAGTGCATAAGGAAACTCTTAAGCGAGTGCAAACACATGTGAAATAATACACCATATTTTGTATACAACATTCTGTTATTCTAAGTCTCATGTTGACAAACTATAGCCATCTTCTTTAGAAGGATTGAGGAAAGTAGAAAAGATATCCATCCTTTATCACCTTGAACCTTGAGTTTTCCACATGTTTAAAGCAGTTTAGTTACTCAGATGTGGAGAATTCTGTACTAATAATTCAAAACAATAGTTATGGGAAGATTAGTATAAAAGGAATGAATATACCCCTACTTAAACAGCATTTTATTATGAGGGCTGCAATGGTATGTTGGTAAATGCTTTAGATTTTAAATCCCACACCTGAATTTCAAACTTTCGCAGGTCTGTCTTGCATATCCAGAGAGCAACAGAGTAAACTGTGAGAATCTTTGATTTTTTTCCTTTGAGTCCTACATATCCAAATCAAGCAAATGCTAACTTTAATGGTGGTCCTAAATATTTGATAGTAATAACAAAGAATTTTGTATATTTTTGTATTACATATTTTTGCCCATGTTATCTCCCCATGTACCAGAAACTCTCTATTTTTGCCTTTTGCCCTGTTCACTGATGTCTTCCTTAAAGCAGTTGGCATGAATTAATTAAATAGCACTTCTTAAACACTTTTTATGTGCTAGGCACTGTAGTTAAGTGCCAGTGATATAACAGCAAATACAGTCCCATTTTTTCTTGCAGAGCCGTGTTTTCTAGTATATTTTTTTAACCTCCTTCTTCATGGTCTTTTCTGTTTTGAAGTTGCCAAGTATTATAGTTTATCAGTTTATTGCAAGTTAAGCCAAGAGTATTAAGCAAAATTAATATTCTACATAATCTAAAAATTGTGAGATTTCTAGCACTTTTTTTTAAAAAGCACTATCTTTTCCAAATAGTTACTACCACTAGTGGTCATTTTGTAATCATTACCTTAGGTCATTTTGTGTTTTTTTCTTTTATCAAGATTTGATTCTTTATGCTAAACAAAACAAACAACAAAAAAAGCACATTCATCTCAGTATGCAAATTTGTTTTCATCTTTAATAAATGATAAATTTTATGTATACCAAAGAATTATTTTAAAATAATTTTCTTTATTATTTATTAATAGGATGTTAATGTTTGATTTGTATGCCTGTTTTATATATCTGTATACCCAGAGTCATAAAAATTTCTCTGGTTAAAAAGGGATCACAAGTGAAAAAAGCTTAAGAAGCTTTTTTTTTTTTTTTTTTTTTTTTAACACTCTACCACATACTCTAAAATCTTAGTGACATTGGTGGTCTTGCAGTTCCCCAAAAAATATTCCATCTCCTTAATCTATTCATTTTCATTTGGCGCTCATATCTAGAATGATCTTCCTTCTCATCTTTTTCTGACTTCTTTATTTTAGATCCGATTTATTGTCCCATTCTATAAGAAGCCTTTCCCAATCCCTCCTAATTCTAGTGTCTTTCCTTTGTTGATTATTTCTTTTGTATACTGTATAAATAAACATTTATTTGTACATAGTTGTTTGCATGTTGTCTCTCATTAGATTAAGCTCCTTGAAGTGAGGGCCTATTTCTGCCTTTCTTTATATTCCCAGTTGCACAATTCCTGACATATAGCAGGCATTCAATACTGATCAACTGTCAGAGACTGGATCCCAGTGCTTGACATTTAGTAACTTCAGTTTATTTTTAAAATACTTTATAAATATGCTGAAAGTTATTGCAGTCTTTTTTTTATTAAAGCTTTTTATTTGCAAAACATATGTATGGGTAATTTTTCAACATTGACCCTTACAAAGCTTTCTGTTACAAATTTTTCCCTCCTAGTCCCCACCCCTCCCCTAGATGGCAGGAAGTCTACTACATGTTAATTATGTTAAAATACTTGACAAATTGAATATATGTATACATATTTCCACACATCATTTTTGTGCAAGAAAAATCGTATCTACAAGAAAAAATCAGAGAAAGGAAACACAATGCAAGCAAACATCAACAGAGAGCATGAAAATGTTATGTTGTGGTCCACATTTCATATCCCTCTCTCTGGGTGTATATGGCTTTCTTCACTGAACAATTGGAACTGGTTTGAAACATTTCATTACTGAACATAGCCATGTCCATCAAAATTGATCATCATATAGTCTTGTTGCCGTGTATAATGATCTCCTGGTTCTGTTCATTTCGCTCAACATCAGCTCATGCAAGTCTCTCCAGGCCTCTCTGAAATCATCCTGTTCGTCATTTCTTATAGAACAATAATATTCCATAACATTCATATACCATAATTTATTCAGCCATTCTCCAATTGATGGGCATCCATTCAGTTTCCAGTTTCTAGCTTATTGTAGTCTTTTTCAGTAGAAGATTGATCCACATTGATAAAATCACAGTTCTTTGAAAATTCTAAAATATGTATTTATCCTTTACTTATGGAGCAGCATGGCTTGTTTTTACAGTTGAACTGAATTCAAAGAGTGGCAAAGAGCTCCTGAAAAGCATAATTGCTGCTCTACTAGGTAGTATTTGGCAAAGTAACTTACAAATTGATATATCTCATTTTTTTCATGTTTGTCACAGCTTGGCTTCTACAATGCTGTAGCAATTCCCTGCTATACCACCCTTATGCAGATCTTCCCCCCTACTGGACCCTTACTCCGGGCATGCAGGTAAGAACCTTATTTTAAGCTTACTTAAGCTCTCTTCTATGGAGATTTTTACAATTCCACTAAAAAATAGTTAGCATAGGGGGCAGCTAGGTAGTGCAGTGGATAGAGTACCCGCCCTGAAGTCAGGAAGTCCAGAGTTCAAAAATGGCCTCAGAAACTTAACACATCCTAGCTATGTGACCCTGGGCAAGTCACTTAACCCCAATTGTCTCAGCAAAAAAAAGAAAAAAAAATAGCATAGGGTTTCTTGTAAAAATGCAGCAATATGTAAATAATAATGATGGATATGTAACACTTTCAGGTATGCTATCTTTATATGTACATCTATATCTATATACATATTTATACAGTATCTACTTACAGTGAGATTAAATTGAGTATCATATTTAATTGATATTACAATAAAAATACAAATCATGATTTACCACTCTCTACTAGGAGAATGTCTCTTTTTGGTTCCAGAATCCCTCATTCCAATTTTGTCTTTGAATGCCAAAATATATTTGCCACAGTAAATCTTTTGCCCTTATTACATTGCTCCAAGGCCTCTACAAAATAATGAAAGAAGGAAGTTTGAAAACCAAATTATGGCTGTGATTAAATAGATAAGACTTTGTCTTATTCCTTTAAAGATTCTTTGATTCCTGGCTTTTTTTTTTCCCCTAAGGCAATTGGGGTTAAGTGATTTGCACAGTCATAGAGCTAAGAAGTTGACTTCAGGGCTGCTGCTCTGTCTAGCTGCCCTGTTTGTTTTTTAATGAAAACTATATCTGTGAACATTCATATTTGTCTAACTCTAATCTCCAAGTTCAATAATGTATCTTGAAATATGTGTAAAAAATAATTTAATCTTTATAGCTTCCATTGATTTTGATTCTTAATTTAATTTTGCTAGTTTTAAATTATTAGTCCACTGAAGGTTTTATTAGCCCATAAAATTTCAACAAAACATTTCCAGTATTTTCCAGGCTGCATAGAATTAAGAAGAGAATAAGAGGAAATACTGTGGAGGCAAAGCTATGTAGATTTTTTTCCCAACCTAAAAAACAAAAACCTAGAATGATAAAAAAATTAAGTAAATAACCTGTCTTGATGATAAACCCAGGCTGGACTGGAACGTTGGTTCCAGTTGTTTGAAGGCTTTATCACGTTCTAGCCTAGAGGCTAAAACTAGCCTCCTTCTGTGACTTGATTAGGATTGTGTTCAAGGAAGAAGTGCAAACTTTGATTACTTGAATTTTCTGTACTATGCCTCTATTTTTATCTTTAAATTTGGGGAATTTGAGACAGGTTCTTAGGCAGCTTTTTGGACATAAGAGAACATAAGGTATGCTAGTGATGACATGTCTATGCTGCCAAGTTTTCCTCTCAGAATTCACTTGGGGGGGATGGGACTCTGTATTAAGAACCTCTCACTGTATAATATCCTTATCAAATGTGGTAATCCCAATGGCCTATTAATTGAGCCAATTGTAACACTGCTGGGTGACTTCTGATTAGATGTCATTGATGTAAAAGGCAGATGATATTAATGCCAAATTACTTTTGGTTTCACACAAATCCAGATCTGAATATTATAATAAAATACATCAAAATCTATGGTTCTGAATATCATTTGGATATTTCCATTCAGCTGGTTATTATGTTGGGACTTGTTGTCTACTAAACTCTAGTCTGGTTCTACAGTCTTTGATTGTTAATATGATACCTAGAAACAAGGTAATAAATTTTCTCCATGATTTTGCTCCACCAAAAAGAGGCCATCAGGAAACCAGTTCAGTCATTTAACATCTAGGTTTTAGCCACTGTATATAGAGAATTATATATATTTAAAGAATTGGGGTAAAAGACATTGGGACTATAGATGTTCTTCTCTTAGGACTCTGTAATCTTATCGTGGAGAAAATAAATATATATATGAAATTGCATTTCATTCAGTCAGCAAGTACTTTTTATACATTTGCTATATGCTCAGGAAAAAAGGTGAAACTTGATCCAGTTAATAGTGTTGAATAGGTGGAGAGAGAATCAGGAATAATATAATAGTGAGGCCAATATATGGCTCAGTGGTTTAAGTGCTGGCCTGGCATCAGAAAGACCTAAATTCCAATCCAGCTTCAGACATTTAATACCTGTTACCCTGAGTAAGTCACCTAATCTTGTTTACTTTAATCCCCCGGAGAAAGAAATGGCAAACCACAAAGTATCTCTACCATGAAAACCCCATGGGCAGTATAGTCCATCTTTACATGTACCATGTGGAGAGTACATGAATTCTAGGAAAACATAGGAGAAACAGACAGTATAAAAACATGGCTATGACAGAAACACAAGTATAACAGTTTCTACAATATCCTTGCCCTTTATACCTGTTGACTTTGAGATTCTCTGTTATTCAGGGTTCTTTCCAGATACTATAGCTACAAATCCCAATAAGAAGATTCCCTTTCACCCAATCTATTTGGTAGACTCAGAAGCTCCAGGGATTCCAGCTAAAGTCCTAACTGCCCCTTGCAAAGAAAGCTTGATTACTCCTCTCTATTTCATTTTGCTCTCCTTCACACACATTGGAATCCAACCAAAGGATCCTTCTTACTGTTGCTTTGGTACATCATTCCAGGCCTGTCTGTCTGTATCTTTGGCAGGAGTTGTCCTCTAAACCTGAAATGCACTCCCTCCTATTTTTAAGAATCCCTTCAAGGCTCAACCTAAGTGTCCTTCTCTATAAGATATCTCCCTTGTCCCAACTGAGTGGCACAGAGATTAGATATGTTCTTGGAGTCAGGAAAATCCTGCTTCAGATTCACTAGCTGTATGACCCCCCGCAAATCACTTAGGCTCTCAGCCTTGATTCCTTTATCTGTAAAACAAAACCTCCTTTAGTTTTGTGGGAATCAAATGAGATCAAATGTACAGCACCCTTAAAATCTTGAAGCACTATATAAATACTAGCTATTACTGCTACCTATTAGTACCTCCTTCCCCAATTTTTTATTTTATCATGTATTTATTTTGACTTTAGGTATATATCCATGTTTTATTTCTTTCCTCTAATAGAATGCTAAGCCCCCAGAAGAGAGGTACTCTTTAAGGGTTTTGTCTTTATACCTCTATAAGATCCTAGCTTGGGATATAATGGGTATTTAGTAAATGTTTATTGATTAGTTTTGCTGCTTCTTCACTCTATTCATTGTTGTTAATGCTAAAGATATTAAGCATATGCCTGAATTCTAATTGCTTCCACCAATTACAATAGAAATTAAAGGAAATTTTAAAAGAATAGATTGTAGAATTAATGAAAACTAGGAAGAGATGTTAAAAGAAATGTATTGTAATATTCCCCTCTTCTGAGTTTTCTGTGTTCTTCTCTGAATCTGAATTCATAGCATGTTTATTTTCTGTAAGAACTTATTTATTCTTCTATATACTTTATAGTCTTATGATATTATAAACTCTAGAAGGTGTTGGGTGTGATAAGGAGAAAAAAGACTCTGATTTTATGAGCCAAAGTAAAGTTTCAAGGAACTAAAAACAAACAAATGAAAACCATTTGTAGAGTTGTTTTATTATTGACTAAAGCTAGACTCTTACCATCCATGGATAATTTTCTTTTTTTTTAAATTGAATTCAATCTAATTTACCATGAATTTATTAATCATTTATTGTTAGGCTAGGCTGAGTATTTAAGATACGAGCACAAATATGGAATCATACCCTGCCCTCACATGGTTTATATTCTCCTTGGGAGGCATGTTCATTTAATTGTTTTTTTCAAATTTAAAATGAAATTGTAAATATTTCAGCATGAATAGAGTGCTAGTGGGATGGGGGGGGAGAAGAAGAGGCAGATCATATTTTGTAGGAAGTGACACTTAACTACACCCCTCCCCTTCCTCAAATAAGACTAAGTATTCTAAGTGTATAATAGGGAGAGAATTCCCACCATGGAATAGTCTGTACAAAATCACAGAGTTGAGAGGTGGGATATTATTTGCAGAAAATAACATGTAAATTCTATGATGAGTAATGATAAATTAACTTGGAAAGACTGATTGGAACTATACTGTGAAGGGCTTTAAATGATAAACAAAAAAATATGTGTTTTATTCCATAGAGAATAGGGAGATGTTTCTAAAGCAGAAAAGAGACTGTAAACACCACCTGCTTAGATCATTTTGGAAATTTTATATAGGATAGACTTGAATTGAAAGAATGAAGGTGTAGAGATCAATTGGAAGACTAATGCAGTAATTAGTCAATAGTCTATTATACTATTGAGTATATATATACTAGATGCTGTACTATACACACACACACACACACATATGCTATGCAATGCATCCTATATATACTATATGCTATAGTCTATTATACAAATAGGCATTTTTTTTAATATCTCCCTATCCTCGGAGAACTTGAAATCTGAGGGAGATCACAAGGACATAAATTTGTATAAACTACATACAAGATAAATAGGAAACAATTAACAGAGGGAAGAGATTAAAATTAAAAAGGACTAAAAAGGTCTTCCTGTAAAATACTGGATAGCATGGTAGATGAGAGGTGTATGAGTGTTGAAGTGAGGTAGGATGACAGCTTTATGAATGTAGAGAAGGAATAGTTACAATACATGTTATGTGAATAAAACAGTAGTTGGTCTTGGAAACTACCTGGCTACAAGGAGTGAGGAAGACATACATTAAGTATGATATTAAGATTATAGATCTGGGTGATACAAATAATGGTTGAATAGAAGGGAAGTTAGCATTGTTTATTTCACCTAAAGGAGGAATGGATAATGATTTTTTTTTTAATGAGTTGAATTTGAGATGCCTATGGGATGTGTAGGTAGAGATATCCAGCAGGCATTTGTTAGTGCAGGAGTGTTACTCAGCCTGAGAGTGGATATGTAGATGTGCAACTAATCTGTGTAAAGATGACAATTGAATTAGTGGTAACTGGTTTGAAACCTAAATGAGAAGAGTACACAGCCCATAGAAGGTGTGGACAGAACATTTGGATTCTCACACATAGGTTTTAGAACATGGATGATGTTTTAGCAAGGTGACTATGAAGGAATCATTGTACAGGTAAGAGAAGGATTGGGACAGAATAGTCAGAATGTTGCTAACTCTGGAGCCTTTCTCTGAAAGCCCAGACCTGTCTTGTTCTGTGACAATAAGAATACTTTGCTGCTTTGAAGGAGCTGAGGCCCATTCCTGAGGATTTTTGTGATACCCTGAAAGGTAAGATATATGATAGAAGAATGTTTTATTCTCCCAGTAGACATCTATGTTGAAAATGCCAAGGAGTCCACTGAAATCATTAGCATCATAAATTTAGGCTTAGAGTAGTCCTTAAGATTATGTGGTCCAACCTCCTCATTTCATAGAGGAGGAAACTGAATGAAAGGGTGTAATCATGATGTTCAGTGAGCTAGCCAAAGACACACAGATCATAGATGGACAAGCCAGAATTTGAACCATCATTTTCTGACTACAAATATGACACTCCTTCTAGAGAGAAGAATGCAACAGTGAAGTTCATAACTGACCTACATGTTATTTGTAAAATAAGTAGCTCTCTAATCCAAACTGGAGTACCTAGGACCTATTTGTAATAACTAATTATGAAAATCTTTTTTCACATTCATATGCCATTTTTACTTTCTTTGTATTCTAGGGATAATCTTGGCCAATGGGAGAAAATAATTAGAGGAGAGGAAAGTCTTTTATGGCTTCCAAACCAGACAGGAAATCAAGAGACCTCTAGCTCACTGTCTTTGAAGATTGATCAGCAATGATCATTAGTTTTTGCCTGAAGGCTCATCCTCATCCCTCTTTTTTATATTGTTTTATCTTTGGAGGGAGCATGAAAAAGAGAAAAGAGAGCCCCACCTGCTAACTGGGACACAAACCTTTTCAAGGAAGGTAACATCAAGGAGACACTTCAACTGGATGACTACCTGCCAGTCTCATCTGTGACATACTGTAAAGAATAAGAAAACTAGGACTACTCATATTTTGGAATCGGCTGTCCAAGGGAACTCTATGTGACTTGCAAAGTGGCCTTTTTAATGGGCTTTTGCTGAAGCCTTAATTTAAAACTTAAAAAAAAAAATTCATACCACGGGGGGTACTTTTTAAGTTGTAGCTTTCTAGAGAAGGTTTAAAATGGTACTTTTACTGTATTGTTCTTTGACAGACTTTCACAACAATGTTGCTTGGAAGTTCTTGGTTATAAATAGGAATTTTTACTCATTACTATGGTAAATGTTTATGTGTGATCTACTTATAATTAGTTTGACCTCTAGCAGAAAACCTCAGCGCCACAATGGTCACTGAGGCTGCAGTATATGGAATTTCTTTCTGCAGTCAGGAGTCAGTTTCCTAGTTCAGAACTCTGAAACCCATTTTGATCAATTATTCCAACTGACCTGTTGTATGTTAGGAGTTTTGAGTTAGGAGAGCTTACTTACTTTAAAAAAGAAAAAAGACTTAATCTTGTTTGGGACTTTTTTTCTGAACACCAAAACTTAGATAAATCTTTGAACAAAGGACCTTTTATTTCATAGCAAAACTAGAAATAATTTATCTTTTCTCTTTTTAAAATTGTATTAAAAGAATCAGTGTATCTGACCTTCTAACCTGAAGATTCAAATTTAGTGAATGCAGCTGTATTGAGAAAAGAAAAAAAAGGGATATAATTTCCTACTAACTAGCCTTGTTGATCACAAATGTATTCTCTTTTCTAGTGAGAGAATCTTTTTTTTTATAACCTTTTTTACAAATATCCATTTTCAGAAATGTTTCCCAACTGAATGCTCATCCAAATGATCGTCAAATGTCATACTTTAGGTCTGTTGATTATCAGAACTTTTGATCTATAGCTTTCTTTGACTTTGGCAACTGTCCTCTGAGACAAATGGCCAGTGTATTTTTATTAATATGTACTCATTCATTGGGAACAACAAAGGAGAGCCATAAACACCTGTTTCTTTAGTTTGATAATCAAACATCAAGTGGAAAGATCCATTGGTTTTGGTGGCACATTGTTATATAGGCTTTTGGCAAGTTGAAAAATCACTATTCATGGTGCCTACTGAAGGGGAAAAAAATAAACCCCAAAACATCCTGGACCAGATTTTGTAAGATTTTTAAATCATTTACTCAGTGGGTTTTAGCCAGAGTGACCATATTGAGGGAAACTGAGTCTTTAAAGATGCTTTAAAGAAAGCCTTTAGTATGACACTTAAGTGCTAATTCTGCTTCCAGACCTGACAGACTTGCTTAAAGTAACATTTGTCTAAAAAGAAATCAGAGTACTAATTTTTAATTTAGTGAATTTTAAAGTAACCTGTTTAAAATATTAATTATATCCCCATTTTTTAGTTAGAGGAACTTTGCATATTAAAAATGAAAAAAACACATCCACAACTTTATTAGTTCTTAAGAAGATTATTATGAAAGTAATAAGATGGAGTCCACAAGTTGCCCATGAAAATCAGTCTCATTGCCTTTATTACTGAGCCACCTCCCCATTTGATGGTTTCTGAACTTCACCTTCAAGATCTCCAAGACCTAGAATTTCCATTTCTAGTTCACCTATGGAATCCATTTCCCAGAGACCAAAGGAAACACAAAAAACCACTGTGGATAAAATTGGTGTGTTGTGAAGATGATGAAATCTAGAGTATTCTTTGAGAACTGTTTTTAAATAGATGATGTTGGGGGAAAAAACGCCTTAAGTACAAAGAGTACCATGCACATTTTAAAGCTTTGTAACAGTTTCCTATAAGAAGTCTTCACTCCTTCAGTAATAATTTAGTGACTTTTGTCAACAGGAACCAACATTAACAAAAAATAATTGATCATAAAACTGTATTTGAATTAAAAGCTACTCAAGGAAGTGATTGCTATCTCTTAATATTAGAAAAACATGGCTTTTTCTTTTGCTAACAGTCAATACTGAAAACTGTTTTAATCATTTTACTTTACATTACTAAATCATTTACTAAGATGGACACATCTTACATTGAAAGTCTCATCAGTACTTTTAAAAGTCTAGATTGGGCCATTTGTTAGCTGATTCTTGGCAAATACTTTTCCAGGAGAAATAGAATTTGACAAAAGATCAAGTGATAAACTTTAGAACTTTTAATATTACTTTTAGGGTGTTCCAAACTACCAAGGACTCATAAACTTGTCTAAAATTTTTCTTTAACTCAAACATTAATAAGTTATTTTGTAAAAAAAAATACAGTTGAGGATTTTTGTGCTTTGCTAAATGTTGTTGTCCCAGTATTTAACAAGGCAAGCTTACTAAGCTCTGTTTCTCATCTTTCATTTCTTAAAGGGCATTGCAGTGCCTATAGCCAGCCAGATGCCTTTTATTACCAGAAGTTGTGAAGTCCTTCTTTGTAGGGGAATTCTTTCTATTTGGCCAATTTTCCCCTGTGGAGTATGAATAGAATTCATAAAGTATTGTGAAACTTGCAGAAAATTATATAGATTGTGAATAGGTATAAATCAAGCAGTTTTCTTGTCACATAGAAATATCTGACACATTTCCAGATGTTGCAAATATGTTTTAAACCACTACATTTATTGGTCAAATTAATGCATATCCATGCAAGCTTCAAATGTGAAAAATCAAGCAGTAGAAGGAAACCCTAAACTGAAAGACAAAAGCATTAGTTATTAGTCTTTGAGAAAGAAACCAGGTTGAATTAAATAAATATTTGATCAAAAAGAAAATGGAGCATTTTCTGAGTAACAATTGCTAACCTGCTTTATTCATTTAACAAAAAAAAAAAAAAAGGCAATTGATTGCAATTCCTGTACTGGACACAATTTGACTTAACCATTGAAAATCTAAACCCAGTTCTCTTCTTCATCTCTGCCTCCTAGTCCAGTTCCACCATTAGTCTGCCACTCTAAATGGGGGGGGGGAGAGAAGCTTTTATGAATTATTTCTATAACCAGTGCCAGAGCTGCAAAAAAAAAAAAAGTTGAAGCTATATTTTTGTTGAAATACCACACATCTTTTATATATTTTTAATTTGGTATAATCAAGTCCTAATGTAATTTGTTTTTGTTTTTTGCCATCTTTAAGCACATTTAGTACATTGATGCATAATATTGATGTTTGGTGAACACACTTTACAAACCCTACTTAAGCAAAATTTTTTCAGCACCACGGTTTTATAGATTTTGAGTTTTTATGTTTTCTAAAGTTGTATTACTTGGAATTAGGAGTCTAATAGGGCCACTGTATTCATACTGCCCTGAATCTCTTTCATATTCCCCCTCCAAAAAAAAAAAAAACAAACTCAAAACTCTTATTCATTGTGAATGAATAAAAAGGTATTTATTAAGTACTTACTGTATGTCAAGCACTGTGTTTAACTAGTTGAAGAATGCAAATAGGGGAAAAAAACAATATTTTCTTTCGAACTATATTCCAATTGGAGAATAAAAACAGCACAGAAAAAATAGTGAAATTGGTGGGGGAGGGGGAGATTGAAAAGCCTGGAAATTTTATGGGTACAGCATTGGGAGCATTGTCAATGTACTGGATTCCTTAAGATTACATATATAGGCTTAATGATCATTCCCAGAATCATGAGGGCATAAATAGTGAGAGATGCAGTATTTTAGGAAGCTGTAGTGGAGTAATAAATGGGGTAAGACCTGTGGTCTTCCATTTCACTGGAGGAAAAGTAAAATATTGAACCCTCATCTCAGCACATGAACTTCCACAGCCCAGCCAAAGAGGGAAGACAATGCCCCAGCTTTTATTAAAGGGATAAAAATGATTATTTCATGAATAGGGTGTTTTTCTTAACTTCAAACATTCCTTTGCATCACCTATGATTGTAAACAGTGTTCTCTGGAAGCTATTCAGACTGAGTATATTATACAGAAATTTCCAAGAACTGTGATTTTAATTAAGATGTGATCTTATTGGGTTTCAGGTATGCACATAAGCTTTAAGTTTTGAAAATCTTGTATTTCAAATGTAAACACTTTCACTTCATTCTGTTTGCTGACTACTTTAATGCCTTTCCTTTATTCACAGGCTAAATATGTGCTATGTATTTCAAGTTAATAGCCTGACCCTACCTTCATTGTAAGATGCTGATTAGCTGGAATGGGCTGTCACTTGTGATTTCCAGAAGTTTAGCCATAGCAAAAGGTTACGTTATGTTTACATTCTCATAAATATTGCTCGTATTTACAAAGTACTTTTCCTCTGACATCTTTTAACACATTAGTTTGAGAGTAGTAGTGTTGCCAAACAAAGCAAGATAGCCTTCACATTTGTACTTGCTATCTGGGTTGTGTGAATCACTAAATGAACTCTTGAGGTGATGAAAGTTTTTGCACTATCATTAAAAAAAATGAGTTTTGAGATGATTATTTTTTTGAAAATGAATTTTTACAATTCAAAATTATTTCAAAGAAGTAAACCTTTTAGATCGAACAAAAAGACATTGGCTTTCCCATGAAATTTGTTTGAAAATTCCCACATGGCATTATATTTGTTTTAATGATCTTTTCTTTACTAAATCCACAATGGCAAAGGAAACATGGGGATGTGTATTTAATTTGAGAGTTTTTTTTTTCTCCACAAGTGGTAGAAAACTGGCATCTAAGAGCACATACACTGAAGCATGGTTTTAGCTGGTACTTTGCTGAAACTTACTGGCTGAAAGGGAAACATGAAAGCCAAGTTTGAAGAGGTGACTATAAAGAGAAGATAATATTAAATGTCACTTTTCAGCTAATATAATTAAATTATATATTTACAGAAGCCTCATTGAAGGGTTTCTGTTCATGTAAGCTAAGATGTTAAAATCTGTTATTTGCACACTCTAGTAAGCTTATTCTAAAACATCATGTTAATTATATCATGGCATATGGCACTGTAACATTTATTTCTTCCTGCGGCACCATGATACAAAGTGCTGTGAAATGTCTAAATATCCTACTCACGTAACTCATCAGATATTTGAAGCTTTTTTCCCCTTTGTATGTGGACTTTTCTATATATAAACTCCTTACTCAGAGTAAGTGAAAATATTCTAAAATTTGTTCTGTAGAAGCCATTTCTATACCTCACTTGCTCACCAGACCCATCAACTACCTAAAACACTGTGATATAATTACCATGATGTGTAGTGACAGAGTGCATTGTTCTGTCTGCATAAAGAAAATTTCCACCCCTGTCCAAATGAATACTCATAGCCAGCATTAAGAGTCTCTACCCAACCTAGCAAAAGTAGATCATAACCCGCTTGTGGTGGTCTGCATGCTGACCAAAAACTGTTCATGAATGTTAGAATGGATGTATGAGCCGTCAAAATAAGAGAAATGAATAGAAGACTGGTGTGGTAGATGACTCCAATGGGCTAATCTTGTCAAGGAGAAAAAACTTTAACATAATGTCCAATTTTATTATAATTAATAACTTGAGCTAAAAATGATTTTCTATGTATTACACTAAGAAATCTTTGTACAAAATATGCACAGTGCAATAATTTAAAAAGGTCTTAACTTTGCATTTATAAATTATAAATATTGTACATGGGTGTGTAATTTTTCATGTATTCATTTGCAGTCTTTGTATTTAAAAGAATCCTTTACTGTTATGTTTGTATAATAGAACAGTAATCATTTATTATAAACTAGGCAAGTTGTAAATAAATTCATAAATCAAACTGCCACTATATATGCATATATTGAAGTCCTATTGGGAAATCTAACTTCATTTTATCTACTGGCTTAAAGCAGCAACAAATCTTTGTGGATATGTAATTATACATATAAAGTATATATATATGTGTATGATACATAAAATATATTTAGAAATATTCATAATTTTAATGAATATATCCTTTGGTGTGAATATCAATGAATACAGAGTTTTTTAAATGTCACTTTCATGTCCATCTTTTGCTCCCAATGGTGGGGAAAGATTAAATAGACTTTGTATAAATTTGTATTGATTGGGAAGAAAGGTTTCCTAAAAGAACATTGTAAGTTTGTTGCTTAATGACAGGTTAACATTTAGTCTACGTTTTGTATTCTCCCCAATCATTTTTTGATTTTTTTCGATAAGAAACTTTATTGTTGTAACTTAAATTTATGTATCACTTTCTAAAGTGTTTCCGTCCCCATTATCTCATTCAATCCTCTTACTTGCCCTCTTTAATCTAATAGTTAACTGTCCTAATTCATCCTGGAGAAAACTGATTAACAGAGGCAGAAGGACACATGGTCCAGTTTGGACTTTGGACCCTGGGGCCAGTGCTCTTTGCCCTTTGTGATATTTCTCTGAAGTTGTAGGTCCTGGGAAATGAACTACTGCACAGGTGACTTGGAAAGTGCAGAGCCTGGTTTAGCCAAGTAGGATTATTCCTTGCATTATCATTCCATCATGGCAGCATTTTTAAGTGCCTGATCCCATTTAGAATGTCACTAAGTTGACTCATTTGGCAAACCTTAGCCCATTCAATAACCCATTGAAATATATCATTTTGTAATTGATAGACATTAACTTTATTTCACTGGGTAAGGAAACAAACAGTTGTAGAAGGAATTAAAGTGTAGCATTTCTTCAGCCATATTAAAGGGAGGTTTTAGACCAAAAATTCTTTAGTGATCAAAGGAACACAGTATACTGTCTTTTCCTTTTAAAAACTGCTCAGGTGAGTAACCTATTGTGACAAGTAACAATATTTGCATTAAAGTCTGTTTTCTGACTTACAAAGTATAATAGTCTAACTGTATCATGCTAGTATTCTTTTCAGCAACTGACAACAAATTTGTCATGAAGACATATTTACTACATGTATGGGTTACCATGGTTGTAAAATACAGAACTATTCCCATGTAAACTTTAATAAATAGCACCCAAATTTTGGAGACTATCTGGAGTCTTATCAATCAAATAGGAGAAAAAAAGGCCAACTTTATTATTAAGCATCAATTGACACAACTTTATTAAGAGATGTGGATAACAACCAACTACTAGTTAGTCTTGAGTGTCCTTAGTATATTACATAATAACAGGCACATAAAAATCTCAACATCTCTCCCTCACATAAGAACTTGTAAGTATTGGAGGTTTTCTTCTTAAGTGCACATTTCATTTATAAAGCTGAATAAAATGTTCTTGGAGTAATCAGAGGACTTGGATTCAGTTCCATTGCTCATGTGACTATGTTAAATCATGCAAAATTCTCTGGGCCTCACTTTACCTCTTTAAAATGAGTTAGATTAGTTTGCTTCTTAAAGTTCCTCCCAGCTCTAGTTCCTGTGATTTAAAATGATTAAAAGAACAAAATCAAAAATTGTTAACACTGTGTAAAGGTACTGTCTCAATTTCAATCTGTATCTCATTCATTCATGCTTCCCCTCTCTCTTCATCCTAACTCTGCTCCTGGGGTAAGGGGTCAGAATAAAGTTTTGCATCAGCTACAGGAGCCAACCAGTCAAGAAGAGTAGCAGTTTCTGAGAAGGGAAAACTACTCAATGGAAAATAGGAACTGATATTCTAGGCTTGAATTTAGAACTTCCCCAGTTAATTCACTTTTTCTTTTTTGATTTACTTTTGAAATACCTGCTTCTTAATTCATCTAGTTAGAATGATTGAAAGATGAAGAGGAATTACACAAAAACTTTGCAGACCTAGGAAACACAAAGCATGATATCCAAATGAAAAAGAAACAAATAAGATACTGCACCCATAAATAAAAATTAACTTAAATGTTGAACTGGATTCAAAATAATAGAAAAACTCCTCTGAATTAGACTTTTGTCTTTTTTTTTCCTCCTGAGTAGTGTTTTCAGGACATATTTTTAAAATCAAATCAAATTGGAAGATATGGATGCCAGTATATTCATTCTTTCATTCTATTCAGTGATGATTGAGACCATTCAGCATCCTCAGTCCTCAAATTTCAGTTTTGTCCAGAAATGCTATATGATAAAATAAAGATGTAGTACTACATTTTGTTTTTCCCCAAGACTTCAAATAAAAATTATTTTTTAACTGCTTTCTGGTTAGCCTTGGATTACATAATACAATGAAACAGTGTCCTTAGTTAATTTATGACATCATAGAAACAGTTTAAAAGGACCCTAACGGTCATCTGGTTCAATCTCAAATATATTGTCTCAAATGAGATATTTTTGAGATAGTATTTAAAAAGCACATAGTACAGTACCTCATACATAAAAGGCACTATATAATCAGATGCTTATTCCCTTCTACTTCTTACCCTTTGCCAGAATCCTTTTTACTGCACTCCTGATTAACTATTATCCACCCTAACATTGAGCTAAAAGCTACCATTACAATTCCCTGTCCTAATTCCACCTTTTATTATAGCAAAACACTGGCTACTTTTCTCTACCTAAGTCCCATTATTTTTAGCTTTTGTGTGCTCCTTTGATGTCTATTTATGATTAAATATCTTCTATTTTCAATTTCTTCAATTCCCCCCCACACCCCTGGAATGCTGTCCAGGATTCTTACTATCTGATAAATATCCTTAGATGCACTCTTCATCTTGTGTGTCTCAAATGCTGCAGAATTTTGTTCCATTCTCCAAATGTACTGGGCTGAGTAATTGTGAAAAGCAAGATAGGAATTTTTGTTTTCTATGTGTTAGGTAATATCCACAAACATTGTCAGAAAAAGTGTGGGTGGTTTTTGTATTCTTGTAAAATGTTTAAAATACTTTCCTAATCCAGTCATGAAAAAAGGATAAATTGAAACTTTTAAAATTATCATTCTAAAAGGGAGGCATTGAGGACGGCCTGCTTATGCTATTGAGTTAGTTCTGTGAACTGCCTGAGCTCCCAATCATATTCAAGTTTTCTTATCATAAAAATAAAGTGAAATTGACTGATTGAATTCTATTCTGTTAGTGCCCTAAAGAAAAATGGCTTGGTTTTAGATTTGCTCTCATAAAATCAACTGATCTTGTAGCACTCTCATTTAGGAATAAACCTTGAAAAGTAATTTAGGGGCAGGTAGGTGGTGCAGTGGATAGAACACCAGCCTTGAAGTCAGGAGGACCTGTGTTCAAATTTGACCTCAGATACTTTAACGTTTCCTAGTTGTGTGACCCTGGGCAAGTCACTTAATCCCAATTGCTTCAGGAAAAAAATAATAATCTAATTGTGTCACAGGGAGCAGTAGCCACATAATTCCACTGAACACTAGTCCATATATTGGCAATGACTGCATTGTTAACAATAATGGGAAATTAAACAATTGTGAACAAATATATACATTTGAAACCTACTCTTAAATTGGTTTTAGTGGATAGGATGTACCTCAAAAATGAACTATTACAGGAGGTTCTTAGTGCTTGTATTTGTGTTTCAAGGTGCTGAGATTGTGCCAGAGGCATATTCCAATATAGTAGTAAAGCTGTGTATTTCATTTGAAAATTGCTGGGATGTTATGGAAGAATTTCATTGTCTTTTTTTAAGGTCCCTTGAGTTCCACTCGGAATTAAAAAATGTTTTCTAAAACTATCTTTGTTGTGTATTTAAAAATAAATATAACTTTTGTGAAAAGGGTAATCTCTTGTGTTATTTTGATACCAACTAAATAAAATTATTGAATATACTTACTCAGCTGGGGCATAGATTAACTTTTGAAGGAAGAACATTAGGGCCAATAGCACTACATTATAGTCCTGTGATAAGTTGACTAGTTGTGGTGGTAGTCATAGTAACTATTGTTTATATAGCATTTTTGTTTGTAAAAACACTTGTTACCTTATTTTATCCATGTAATGAAAGGTTTGAAAAGCATTTGATATATTCTCTTATGCACCTGTGAGGCAAAGGATTATTATCCCCATTTTACAGGTGAAAAAATAGGCTAAGGTCTAAAGTTATATAGTAAATGTCTATGGTAAGATTTGTACTCAGATCTTCCTGATTCCCAGTTCCACACACAATAATGCCACCTCGTTGTCAACTCAATAAAGTACATACTATTATTTTATAGATGAGGAAATTCTACCCACTCTTACCACCACACTATTATTACTATTTTAAAAATGAATGAGGTTTTTTTTGACTTGAAATCTTCCTGTTTTTCCCTAAGAAAGAACATTTTTTAAAAAGGAAAGAATGCTTCTGTGTCATGTTGCCAGGAACATAGCTCCTAGTAAGAAAAAAAAATTCCCTTTTCTTAGGGTTTGTGTATCTTGCTCAAATGAAAATTGGTTTGTTTTTCTTTGTTTTTCTGTTTTTCCCCAAAGCAAGGGATTTGTGAGAATTACCTGATTGTAGCCAAACCTGCAAGCACAATGCAAATGGCCTCTTCCCAAAATAAATGAATGACCCTTCAGCTTTATTTGCAACAAATATAAAACTGGAAAATAACTTATTCAAGGTTCTCTATTTTTCCATTTCTAGCACACTGATATCAAAAAATTTCCAGAGATTAAAAAAATATTCCATGGAGACTCTCAAAAACCAAATGAAAATAGGAATCCAAAGGCCAAACTATACATAACTGCACCATTTGGTTTTAATCTCCAGGAGGAAGCAGATCTCATTTCTGTTGCCTTGTAAAAATTTGCACAGCACCTTTCTTAAAGCACTAGGAGAGGCAAGGGAGGTGTACTGAAAAAATTGAGTTTGAGTCCTGACTCTGAAACTTAGCAACCTTATAAATCAATAAGCATTGTGTCAATTCTTTGTTAAGTATCGAAGATAGTGACCAAAGTCCCTGCTTTCAAGAAGCTTACATTCTGAATGGGACAGTGAGTACAAATGAAAGTTATATAGAGAGATTATACAAAGCAAATCCAGACTAATTTGGAGAAGGAAGATGCTAGCTGGGATGATCAGGAAAGAGTTCCTATAGAAGGTGGCATTTGTGATTATTTTTTCCCCTACGTAACACAACTAGAAGTATTGAAGGTAAGAAAAGCACTTGGAGTCTGTCTGAAGCCATTGCTCCTTCCACTATGTTCCAGTCTCCAAAGTGAATGCCTTTTATATACATTAGTCTGAGATTTACTATGAAAACTTATTTAAAAGGAAAAATAAGCCTCTTCTCTATTGACTTTAATACAAAGAAAAGACATGAGAACAGTGAATTCTATCTACACATTCATAAAAATTTAAGAATTATCATTGAAAAGTACTTACCTGCAAATACTATGGCATGAAAAAGATAGTATTTGTTTTTTTCCTCCCAAGAGCAACCATAAGATGTATCCTTACTAATAGTTTTAGATTTTTTTTTTAGTAAATATTTAGTTTTAGGACTGTAAGCAACTTTAGAGGTCATGTTATAACCCTTATTTTACATCTGAGGAAACTAGGGTCTGGAGAAGGTCATTTGGCTAATAAATCACATGACCAAGAATTCAGATCCTTTGACTCTCAAACGATTATTTCTTATCCTTTTATACCTCTAGAAAAGGACTTGATAGTCCTGAGTCCTTAAATTCATCATCTGAATCAGCATCAAGTGAATGAAGTCACCTGACAGAGGGTATATTTAAACTAAAGTAGTCCACATGTGCAAAAAATGTTTGCAACCACTTTTTTTTGGTGTGGCCAAGAATTGGAAACTGAGGATGCCCATCAATTGGGGAATGGCTGAATAAAATAATATCCATTACATTCATATACCATAAGAAATAGTGAACAAGCTAATTTCAGAAAAGCTTAGAAAGACTTAATGATGAATTGATGCTGAGCAAAGTGAGCAGAACTAGGAGAACATTTTACATAGCAGCAAGATTATGTGATGATCAAATATGATAGACAGCAGTTTGGATGGAAAATGCATCCAGCAAGAGAATTCTGGGGACTGAATACAGGTCAAAGTATTTTCACCATTTTTTATTCTTTTTTCTCCCCTTCTCAAGTTTTTGATTTTTCTTCCCTAATATGACTCGTGGAAATATGCTAAAAATGAATGTAAACATAATCCCCCCCAAAAAAAAAATCCAAAAAATTAAAGTAGTCCTGAGTGAATAACAATGGTAGGATACAGTCATAAAATCTCAGATTTGGAAGGAACCTCAGAGATCCAACCTAAAACAATCTAACCTAAAATATCCCTTCTTTAACATTGCCTGCTAAGGATCATTCAACTGTACTTTTCAGTGAAAGAAAACCCACTTTGTTTTGAATCTCACCTGTAATCTGAGAACTAGGAAATTAATCCTTTTAGTGACTAAAATTTGTGTCTCAGTTAACATAAAACCTCAATCTTTGGTTATTCCTCCTGGGCATAAGATTCAGTTGGAGCTCTTTCTAATGAAGGTATAGTCAATTTTAATCTTTGTTAGTGTGAGTAGCATCAGAGCAGTACATCCTGCTATTCAATTTGCCTTTGACATTGCTCCAATCAAGAAGAATCACTACCACTTTCATATTAGTATCTGTAACTCAAATAGATTTAACAATAACTTTGACAGGGAGGTAGTAGATGACTAACATGTCTACATCTATCAGGGCCTTTAGTAAGCAAGAATATGCAAAAAAGGGCTGGTCTTTGTTTTTTTATTGCCCTATTAGTCAGATAAGGACTAAAAAGTAAGTATATATTTGATTGATTGATTTTTACTATATGTGGTTTAGGGTTTGCAAACATCATTAAACAATCATAGGTTTGTAGAAACGAAATCAGTAACCTCAAAATCAGAAACAAAAAGTAAATTGTTAAGGAGCTATTTGATGCTTTTTTTCCTTACTGGAAGTTAATTCCTAAATCATCTTCCTAAGACATCATGATGATCAAAAAAGCTATCATGAAAGTTCTATTGCTCAGTTTCATAACTTCATTCTCTGTAGAAACCAATACCTAAAGCCTTGCATGATCCAAAGGACCACTGACACTGACTTCACTCTAAATACCAGAATTCCAAATTCCATGGTGAATTTTTGGTTAGATCAATGGTACTAGTCTGCTACGCTTTCCCAATATCTTATGTACCTAGCTAATAGTTTTTCTGTATAGTTCATACACTTCCATTATCCTTGTGATCTTCAATATAAAATCAAAAATCCCTTCTCTCCCCAACTCTTTTTTTATACATTTTCTTAAATTACTGTTTTCATACAGCTATACTTTACTACACTTTACATCTACACTAAGGCTTTTGATACATGCTGTATATTTTATATATAAAGTCTTTCTTTTAAGGACAGATATTGAGCTTTTCTATCCTATTCCCTCTCATATCAATATTTGCAAAAAAAATATTTAACTAAAAGCAATTGTGGCCTAGGGATTATAACATGGAATGGGAAAAAGAATATTTTAAAACTGTATTTTAAAACCTGAACCTTCAATATTTGAACAATTCCTTCAGTTAAAGCTATTGCTAATGGGCACTTTTCTTAATATTTGGAACTGCTTAGGAATTGTAATCATTTGTAATTGTAATCATAGGAAGTATCCTCAGAACTCAAAATGTTGTCAAAGAAATTGAGTATCAGAACAAATGAACTCTTTGAAAACCTCATTTTCTCCCAGATCAATGAACAATGCTTTTTTTCAGTTTAATATTTCATTGGATCCACGATCTTATCAAATAGGACAGTCCCTCTACCAAGAGAGCATGAAGATTAGCCTATATATATCATTCATTCTCCCATCTCATTTTCTAAGCACACATCTTCTAAAAATTGTTTTTATGCCGCTTTTACGTGTACAATTCATCATTGAAAATATGCTATAAACTATGTCCATTTTGCATTTTTGTTTTCTATTGGTTGACCCATAATTTTGATTCCTCAGAGATTACATACTGCGAAGCCATATAGCATCGCTAGAAGAATACTGATAATAAAGAGGTTTGCATTTCCAAGAAAGACTTGGATGTCATTGAAAATTCTGTACCATTTTACAAACACAATGCAACCCACTCTCTTCATCCTATTCAGTTTTGGATTCAGTTTGTTGTTTAAATCTGCCCATCAAAAAGGAAAAAAAAAATAGATTCTGATGAATAAGCTCCAGGTACAATTAACCTAATTTATACATTAATCTGGATTTTTTCATCTGGTGTTTCCCATGTGGATTGTGAAATTGGACTCCTTTAAGTAGTTGTGAATCTCATTTAAGTATTTATATATTATTCTGAGATTTAATGAAATCAGCATAACATTTTAAATTCATTGGTGAAGAATATCTGAAAGACATCATAATCTAAATGCTTAATTTTTTGGTTAACTTTTTCCACACTTTTTTTCTTCTTGGTCTGGGGAGATGTCCATTCATCTACATAAGAAAATCCAGTTTCTGATATGTAACTCATGCATAATTTATCATTTGAGACTAGAGAACTGCTAGAGGAACTGAGAAGGTAAATGATTTGTTTCTTTATGGTCACACAGTATGTATCATAAGCAGAAACTGAATTCAGCCTTTCTCACTACAAGATTATTCATTACATGATACTTTATCACATGTGTTAATATGTAGGTGCAGCTAATTTTTATCCCTTGTTTTAGAGTCTCCCCCATTACAAAGGGTCTATATTCACTTTAGGGGATTATCTGCCTCATAACTCCCCCCACAAAAAATTAGTCATGCAGAAATTTTATTACTGAAACTGAGCTTGAAACTTGATACTTGCTTCTTGTGTGATCTTGGGCAAATCACTCTAGACCTTATTTTCTCCATTTCTTAATAAAGTGGGTTGAGCTAGATAATCTTTCCAATTCTAGGTTAGTGATTCTTTGACAATTCCCTTTGCAAACACATGGTTCACAAAATTAGCATAGGAATTTTTATTGATAGAAAACAAAGCAAAATTCACCAAAGAACATTTTTTAATGAAATATAATCTCTAAATAGGAACACTATCTCATAAACTAGTCTTAGTCACATTCTATCAGGGGTGCTGGAGATAGTATTGGCTTGCAAAAAGCAATTGTTTTGTCTTCATTGTGAGTTAAGGCTGATATTCTATCCTAAATCCAGTGTTCTATACTTATACATGTACATGTTGACATATACACATATGCCCACATATATGGACACATTTAAAATAGCAAAATCCTTGTAACATGGGGAGAGTACTGATTTATTGACCTGGAACTTCTGGGAAATGCCTTTTCTTTTTTTATTTTTAAAAAAATTTTTTTATTAATACTTTTTATTTGCAAAACATATGTATGGGTAATTCCTCAACATTAACCCTTACAAAGCTTTCTGTTGCAAATTTTCCCCCCCTACTACTACCCCTCCCCTAGATGGCAGGATATCCACTACATGATAATTATGTTAGAATACTTAAGAAATCGAATATATGTATAGTTATTGCCACACATTATTATTTTTTTTTTTTTTGTGCAGGAGAAATCGTATCTACAAGAGAGAATAATCCGATAAAGGAAATACAATGCAAGCAAACCTCAATAGAGAACATGAAAATGTTATGTTGTGGTCCACATTTCACATCCCTCTCTCTGGGTGTACATGGCTTTCTTCACCGAACAATTGGAACTGGTTTGAAGCATTTCATTGTTGAAGAGAGTCATGTCCATTAGAACTAATCATCTTATAGTATTGTTGTTGCCGTAAATAATGATCTCCTGGTTCTGCTCACTTCACTGAGCATCAGTTCATGCAAGTCTCTCCAGGCCTCTCAGAAATCGTCCTGCTGGTCATTTCTTACAGAGCAATACTATTCCATGACATTCATATACCATAATTTATTCAGCCACTCTCCAATTGATGGGCATCCATTCAGTTTCCAGTTTCTAGACACTACAAAAAGGGCTGCCACAAACATTCTAGTACATGTGGGGCCCTTTCCTTCTTTTATGATTTCTTTGGGATATAGGCCCAATAGAAACACTGCTGGGTCAAAGGGTATGCATAGTTTGATAACTTTTTGAGCATAGCTCCAAATTTTTCTCCAGAATGGTTGGATCCATTCACAGTTCCACCAACAATGCATCAGTGTCCCAGTCTTCCCACATCCCCTCCAACACCTGTCATTATCCTTTCCTGCCATTTTAGCCAATCTGACAGGTGTGTAGTGGTACCTCAGAGTTGTCTTAATTTGGAAATGCCTTTTCTTTAAAGAAAAATTTTTACATGACACCTTTTCTTTAAAGACTAGATTACTCATCTTTACACAGGTAACAAAAATTTTGATCACGGGATAATTTAAAAATTATTTTCTAGTTCTTTGAAAAAAGTCTACAAGATAGCAAATCATATTTACTGCTTTCAATTTTCAGCTAAATTTTTTAAAGTGTATTAAAGCACCATCTAGAGTTAAAAAGCAAAATTAACATTTAATAGAAAAATGTACCCTCTCCGTAAGTCATTTTTAAATTCAGAAAATACTGAATAAAATGTCCATTTGCATATTTATACTAGAAGGAAAAAAAGATGGTACAAACAACTGCAAATCTTACTGCACATAACTTCTTTTCTTTTTTAAGATATATAATAAATTCAACATATAATTTTGAAAGCCAATTTGCTTATCTTTGATCCCTTCTAGTCTTGCTTCTCTTCTCTGTTTTCAAAGTAAGTCATTGGTTCTTTTTTCTTATTTTTCTTTTGAGGAGATGAGATTTTCCTATATCTAATGCCTCTTTATCTTCTCCCTGAAAATGAACAAAAGAAACACTTTTGTAATAAATATGCATAGCCAAGCAGAATTAATGTCTACATCCTCTACATAGGAAAAATTTGTTACTTTGCATCTTGGGTCCATCACGTCTCTGTTAGGAGGTTAGTAACATTGTTAATCAGCCCTCTTGAATCATGGTTGATCATTATATTGATCAGAATTCTTAAGTTTTTCAAACTTGTTTTTTTTTTTTTTTCTGTAAAATATGGTACAAGGTTCTCACTTGAGAGAGTCCAGGCAGGAAGAGCTGTGAGAAGTTTAAGGAGAAGATGAAAAAGTTTGGAGAAACTTCTGTTCAGAGTGGAGTAATAAACTGATAAGGGAAGTATAGTAGAATTTCTTAGCAGCCATAACGGCCCAGTTGACGTTATGTAACATTAGAAGAGTTAAACGATTTTTTTTCTATTTTCATTGAGCATTATATGTGTAGAAGCAGAGGCAATGAATGGTGGGAATGATCCAAGGCTGAGGAAGTTTGACAAGGTATAATAAGGGGGCCAAGAATTTAAGAAAGAATGAGAGTGCAGAGCTGAATTGTCACTAAGAAATCTAAATGGGGAGAAGAGAGCATCTTGTACAGGGGAGATGGCCTGGAAAAGAATTGAGGGATGAAGGGATTTGAGGTCATAGTATGGATGAAAAATAGGGTTAGTAAAAGAAGGCAGAATGAGAGGTGAAAAATCAATAGATTATGGTTGGATACAGGTATTTCAGAATTCTTGAAGATGGTGGTGGTGCATTTATGGATGCTGGAAAGATTAAGGGTTTCTCCATCTTTGTGTGTGGCTAACATAAAGTGGAAAAGTAGTTCATTGGAGGTAAGTGAATGGAGCAACTGAATGATTAAGATATTTGAAGGAGAATTCATAAGGTCCTCCTAATATAAAATCAGAAATTTGGAAGGAAAGAAAAATTGTAAGCCGGGTATCAAACTCAGAGAAAGAAAGGGGAGTGATTTTGGGAGTCTATAAGCAATAGACACCAGGATTTTAATTGGGTGATTGATATGAATAATATGAACCTAAAAGAAATAGAAGTTGCTGAATGATGGTGGAAGGGGAAGAACCTGGAAGTGGCAATGAGGAGCAAGGAATATTCCAACTCCCTGGAGATCTGAAGTCTTTGCACTTCAAATTCTCCACATGCCAATTAGGAAACAGGAAGATGCTCTGTCCTGATACAGATGGAAGTGGTTGTGTTGGGCAGATCAAAGATGCTCAGTCTGGACCCTAGCAGCCTTTCCCTGTCCACTGCTCAAAGCGGGAGACAAGGCTCCAGATGCTAGTGCATCTGCAGTCTGAAGTCTTCTCACCGGCAGCAGCAGAAAATAGTAAACTCCATTAAAGCACTGAGCACAGTGCCTGGCATGTAGAAAGTACCATGCAAAGAGTAGTTATTACTGTCATTGTTATTCTTGATTGTGCTGAGTGTAAGTCTCTTATAACGCCATCGGCGTATGGTTTCCTAGATGCTGCACTGGCTCTATCTCCTGTAACTCCTACTGTGTCTTGGATGTGAACGCTGGTCAAATCAAGTCTCCTACGATGGGTCTGCACTGCCTCTACATTTTTCTTTCTGCCCACCCTACAGACTTCTGGCCCTCTCTTTGTGTAGTCCTAAGCTGAATGCAAGAGTTTATGCCTTTTTATTTTTGGTTTTATCATTACTATTTTAGCTACAGTTTTAGAGATTTATTAGGATGTTTGGAAGATGTATGAACTTTGTTTCTCACATATGTATGCTACTATCTTTTACAGTTCCTTGCTAAGTTACTCTCAAAGGCTAAGCATTTTTTTTTTTTTTTTTTGCTGAGGCATTTGGGGTTAAGTGACTTAACTAGGGTCACACAGCCAGGAAGTGTCAAGTGTCTGAAACCAGATTTGAACTCAGATCCTCCTGACTTCAGGTCTGGTGCTCTATCCACTGTACCACCTAGCTGCCC
>JAJPUD010009873.1:44724-69344 GCA_023553655.1 Myrmecobius fasciatus | reverse complement strand
CTACTGGGCCTATATCCCAAAGAGATTTTAAAGGAGGGAAAGGGACCCACATGTGCAAAAATGTTTGTGGCAGCCCTTTTTGTAGTGGCTAGAAACTGGAAACTGAGGGGATGCCCATCAATTGATGAATGGCTGAATAAATTATGGTATATGAATGTTACAGAATATTATTGTTCTGTAAGAAATGACCAACAGGACGATTTCAGAGAGGCCTGGAGAGACTTGCATGAACTGATGCTGAGTGAAATCAGCAGAACCAGGAGAACATTATACACAGCAACCAGAGTATACGATGATAAATTCTGGTGGATATGGCTCTCTTCAACAATGATGTGATTCAAACCAGTTTCTATTGTTCAGTGATGAAGATAATCATATACATCCAGAGAGAGGCCTGTGGGAACTGAGTACAGACCACAACACAGCATTTTAATGCTTTCTGTGAATATTTTCATGCATTTTGTTTTCCTTCTTGGGTTGTTTTTTTCTTCTCTTTCTAGATCTGATGTTTCTTGTGCAGTAACATAACTGTATAGATATGTATACATATATTGGATTTGTCATATAATTTATCACATTTAGCATGTATTAGATTACCTGTCATTTAGGGGTGGTTTGTGGGGGGAAGGAAGGGAAAAGCTTGGGAAAAAAAAGTTTTTTGCAAAGGTCAATGTTGAAAAATCACTCATATATTTTGCAAATAAAAAGCTTTTAATAAAAAACAAACAAAACCAAAAAAATGAAATATTTGAAACCAATTACAATTGTTCAATGAAGAAAGCCATATATACCTAGAGAGAGTGATATGAAATGTGGACCACAGCATAATATTTCCATGCTCTCTATTGTTGTTTGCTTGCATTGTGTTTCCTTTCTCAGATTTTTTTTTTGTAGATACGATTTTTCTTGCACAACAATGACAAGTGTAGGAATTTGTATACATATATGCAACTTGTCAAGTATTTTAACATAATTAACATGTAGTGGATTTTCTGCCATCTAGGGGAGGATTAGGGGCCAGGGGGAAAATTTGTAAAAGAAAGCTTTGTAAGGGTCAGTGTTGAAGAATTACCCATACATATGTTTTGCAAATAAAAAGTTTTAATAAAAATATTTTTAAAAATTAAAAAAACAAATGCAGTCTCAGACATGTACGAAGTGTATGGACAAATATTTTAACTTCTGTTTATCTTTATTCACTGAAGATAGAAATAAATGGGAAGTGACTCCAGGATCTTTTCCTCATATACATTATTAGCATGCTGTGGTTTATGGAATTAGGAAGAATTGAACACAACTAAACAACTGAATCAAAACAAATGTCAAGTAGTGATCAGGAAGTGGCAGGGAGTCATGGGCTGAACGAGGTTGAAATGCCCCAGATTCATATGCTCAGAAGAGCATCCTAAAAGAAGAATTTGGGGAGAAATTCACTAATTCTTTAAGAAGATTGTAGATAGATAAGTGTTGCCCACCTGAAAAAGGTTACTGAGGCACTAAAACTACATGCATATGTGTATATGTGGACTGGGGGGTGGAAGTGGTCAGATGCAAGGTTGATAATATGCTGATTCAGGTTTGCTGTTACTTACTACTGAGATAATTTTGAGCTTGGCAGCAATCATTTAGAAAATGAAGGATTTAGATTAAATGATCTTAAAGTTTCTTTCCCTTCTAAAAATGCAGGATTGTTCTCTTTTTGTATCTAGCAAGCTGAGTTGTAAGTGGAATAATACAAACCTGAGGCGAAATATTTATAAATCCAATGAAAACCATAGATAGCTGAATGTTATTTATATATTTTGAGGAGGAGGCATTAGATAAGGAACATTGAATGCACTGCACTTGGGATTGTAAAATTTAGTGTCATTTTTCGAAACAGTTTAAACAGCATAGCCTAATGTATAATGAAGTGTGAAGCATCAGGATGCTATTACCTCATATACTTTTATTCCTGAAGGCACAGATCAAAACATTTGAATTCAACTTATCAGCTAGGTGACTTGATGCAAACTTAGCAAAATACAAGGAGTAATACAATATAAAAAAATAAATATCTTTGGATTTTTGGAACTTTATAGCCAATAATTTATCACAGGTAATGATAAAATAATGAGACCATTGTAAAGGGAAATAATCCCTTTATGAATGTTGAGATTCAATCATAGTTAAAAAAGAATGGGCGGGGAAAAGCACATATTGATGACTTATAATGGAGGAGGCTACTATCACTGTTACAAATATATGCCTCCTCTCCTGGATAATTGGAAGGGGCTGAAATAATGGGAACTCAAACTACTACTGAATCACTATCTATAAAGAGAGAAAGGAGGAAAAGGTAGTATGATGGGGATTGTGACTGAAAAGAAAAGATAATTTATTGTTCATAGAATTGCACTTTCTATATCTGAAATTGACTTTCACCTTAAAAGGAGATAACGTATTGTATTCTAGACCAGACACACACACACACACACACACAAACACATATGTACGTGCATATGTGTATATAGAGATTCATAATAGACTCACCACCTTCCTGTGTAAATAAGGGGAATTTCTTTGTTAACCTATAAACTTGATGACAAATTCATGAATAAATTTAGGATATATATGTATGTATATATACATGAATATATATTTGTGTATGTGATATTTATATACATATCTTTCTATCTAATTTTCCCACCAGTCCTCAGTGGAGGAGCTGAAGAAGAAAGTATACCAATTATAAGTGTAAAAAAGTATAATACTAAGGGAGCAGATATTTTTATAGAATTCTAAGGGTCAAATAATACTTTATATATATATGCATATATATATACACATAT
The DNA here is from genome assembly GCA_023553655.1 of Myrmecobius fasciatus. Classification (NCBI taxonomy): domain Eukaryota; kingdom Metazoa; phylum Chordata; class Mammalia; order Dasyuromorphia; family Myrmecobiidae; genus Myrmecobius; species Myrmecobius fasciatus. Next base: position 66,513 of record JAJPUD010009873.1, on the reverse strand, counting down.
ATATATTTCTCACTTGATCCTCTCATAAACTTTATGAAGTTAATACTAGAGGTGTTTTATTTTCAATTAACAAATGAAAAATTTGAAGCTCCCAGAAAGTTACTGACTTGCCCATTGTCATATAACCAAAAAGCTTCTAATATGGGACTCAAAGACATCTCTTTTTCTGATGCCAGGTCAATTATTTCTGTAATGCTACACTATAACAAAAACACCTCTAAATAAAAGGCATTGAAATGGAAAAGTAGAAAGGACACTAGTTCTGTTTTCAATTGAACTGGGTTCAAATATTATCTCTGATTTTTGCTACTTGTGTGACCTTAAATAAATCACTCAAGTATTTTAAAAAAAAATTTCCCCCATTATTTTCTTAACTCTGCAGATCAACAATTTTTTAAGTAATACAAGTCCTAATTTAAAGCATTTGATTATTTCAGATCTTTAAATGCTCCACTGAAAATTTAACGGCCAACTTTCATGAGTTTATATACTGCTGATTCTAAGTACATTATGATATTAAGTTTACCAATGAGGAAAACTAAGGATGCGGTATCTAGTTTATTCAATAATTATCATGAAGATAACTAGAAATTTGTATTTGAAAGTACATTTCTGAAGATTCATAGTTGTTGATAATTATATTCCATTATGGACTCTGCTTGGAGGGGAATATTTGTTCTGCATTTGATGGAAAGTTGACTTCAACGTCTCAAATTTTGGACTCCTGTTATATAAATTACAAAAAAAAAAGAAATATTTGAACATTGCTCTAGAAGATAGAAAAAATGGATATGAATGCAGGAAGCACCCCCACAGCTGCTTCTAAACATTGCTGCTACTAACTGGAGGCCTTCCTTCTTCCATGCTGGGAAACAATAGCTGCAGATGTACTCCCAGCTGTAGTTTCCATACAGAAAAGCCATAGTTGGAAGACTTCATTGCTTTATACATCTGGTAATTTGATTCAATGCTTTTCAGATCTCTGTGCTCTTGTGTCTGATTTCTGGGCATATTCTATCATCCTTTTTTTTGTAGCTAGGTTTCTTCAGTATACTGGTATAACATAGTAGTCCATAAAAATCCCTAGAGGAGAAATTGAATAGGAAATGGAAAATTATCTTTTTTTGTTTTCTTTTCCCTTAGTGTGTCAGGTTATTAAGTGTGGACAAGAAATAAAGCTTAAAGGGTTTACAATCCACAATATATTCCCTGGAATTTTGAGCAGTTAAAATTGGAAGCAAGTGGTAAGAGATCAGGAATTTTTTTTTTTTGCTTTTTTTGCTGAGGCAATTGGGGTTAAGTGACTTGCCCAGGGTCACACAGCTGTTACGTGTCTGAGACCAGATTTGAACTCAGTTCCTCCTGACTTCAGGGCTGGTTCTCTCAGGAATTTTTTTTAAAACTTCAATAGTATTTTTCCCAATTGTATGTAAAGATAGTTTTCAACATTCATGTTTGAAAGATTTTGAGTTCCAATTATTTTTTCTTTCTCTCCCTTCCCTTTCCCCTCCCTGATACAGCAAGAAATCTGATATAACTAATACATGTTCAATTATTCTGAACATATTTTGTATATTGGTCATGTTGTGAAAGAAAAATCAGAACAAAAGCAAAAAAAAAAACCATGAAAAAAAACAAGCAAATAAACCAACAGACAAGGTGAAAATAATATGCCTTGATTCACAATCGACTTCTCCACAGTTCTTTCTCTGAAAACAAATGGCATTTTCCATGCCAATTCTAATGCAATTGTCTTTAATTACTGTATTTCTGAGAAGAGCTAAGTCCATCCATAGCATCATGGAGTATTGTTATTAATATTTTCAATGTTAGCATGTTTCTGATTACTTCACTCAGCATCAGTTTATATATGTCTTTCCAAGCTTTTTTTAAAAATCAGCCTGCGTATCACTGAGAACAATATTATAACTTATTCAATCTTTACACATTTGTTGGGCATCCACTCAGTTTCCCAAATCTTGCCACCACAAAAAGAGTTTCTACAAATAATTTTGCACATGTGTGTCTTTTCCCCTCTTTTATGGATATGAGGATTCTCAGAATATTTATGATATAGTTTAAGGTTTCTTAAATGGATTTCTTCTTAGCTGTCTCCTCAAATGAATCAAGTAAAGAACCTCAAACTTTAAAAAATGCAGAAAAAAGAAATCAAAGAAATTGATAAAATCTTAATGAAAACCAATTTAACAGTCTTCCTTTGCTCTTGATGTCCGATCTCTAGCCTTTCCCTCTCCAATTTCCTGTTCCTCTACTTTATCATAGACCTACACAGTCTAAGTTAGTCTTATAACTTCTGAAATAAGTCATTTTGTTATAATATGCAAGTGATAAAACCTATTAAGAAGAATGAAAAGTGGAAAAGAGATACAGGTGCAAAGACTTTATGAAACAACCATCTAAATATGATTCTGAAGTTTCCTTCAACAAATAAATTTAGGACTAATTCCTTGGGAATCAGCCTTTGGAGTAAATCATATCAATTCAGAATACATAGGACCAATAAAAGTAGATGACAAAGCAGTAGCCTCACACCTCACACCTTTTGTGGTGGAAGATGTAAAAGAGAAAAATGAAAAAAAGGACAAGAGAGGAGACAAATAATTTGGGATTTTCAGAATAGAAATGACTAAAATCAAAAAGTATGTTTTAGGAGGGCACCTTGAAAAAATAAACCTTCAATCATGAAAGTGATTAATAAAGACAGACAAAAGCTAGCTGAAAAAGGAAAATGTCCAAATATTTGGAGAAGGTTAGGAGGAGCAACCTCAATGAATCTAAATTTTAAAACAAAAAGAAATTAGTCAAAAATCCTCTAAAGAAGGTAAAGGTGCTTCATCAGTATTTATTTTATCACTGTGCTTGGAGCAAGAGTTGGATAATGTGAATGTCCAGGATACAGCCTTACTTGAATAGTTACCAGGCAAATGCCCTAGACATATTGCCATACAATCAGTGTCACCTTCATCTCAAAATCTTTATCAAGATACTTAAGATTTCTATACATTTATTTTACTTTTGTAAGAAAAATAATTTAGTTACCTTTAAAAATTTATAAGCCAATTCAGGTTGTGCCTACTTGGTCATGGTTTGCGTTCTGATTGACTCAGATTGAATGTGTATAGCAATTGTTTCTATTTTGGACATAAACCCTGCGGGTATTTCCCTCAGAGATTGTATTTTTTTAACTACATAAGAGAGGATTTACCTTACCTCAGTTCTCAATCAAATTAAATTCTGTTAAAGATGTTAGCTTAAAAAGACTGAGGTTTCTCACAGTATCCAAGGCTATTTTCAGTCATCTTAATCTATATCCATCCAATGGCTATCACTAAACCAAGATGACTCTGGAAGAGAAACTGAGGCTGGAGATTTTGGACAGTCCTTCCTCAGTTTAATCTAACTCACTTGTATGCCATGAGATTCTGTCCTTGATAAAATGATTCTCTTTGAGAAGTAAAAAACAAAACAAAACAACAACAACAACAACAAAAACCCAACAAGAAGTTTTCTAAAGGCTGGAAAAGCCTCTCACTCTCTTATTTTCTTTACTCGTTTGCTCCAAAATTTGATATGATGAATTATTTCACAGTCATTTGATGAGGAATGTTGGGAAAAATCAGGTGGGTTGCTGCCAGTAATTTGCTTTCTTGACTTATCCACTCGAACTGATTTTTTTTCATCTTAGGGAAGGATTCTGATGGAGTATGGGGTGATATCTAAAAGTCTATTGGTGTTATGGGCCATTGCCTTAAAAAAATTTACAAGCTTAGACTTTCTCCAAATCAAGAAGCAAATATTTTATTACCCTAACAGCAGGGATAAATCCATGATGATTTAGCAAGGAAAAGAGATTTTAGCAATTAACTAGGGGAAAGAAAAATTGTGGAGCAAGAGGCCATTAAGGCAAGAAAATGGGGGATTATGGGGCTAACCCTAAAAAGAGACTAGGGTCTAATAGGTATTAGCTATTGTAATGTTTTACAAATGGACCTATGCTCCCACACCCTCCAAAAAGAGTTAGCCATAACAAGGAAAAAGTGAGATATTGTTCCATTAACTGCTTGGCTAGTCCTAAAAAAGATTTAGCAAGGAAATTGCAACTGTTATAGAGTAAATATAATGTTAAGTTTTAGCATCATAACTTGACTTTATGATTTAGTCAATGCAAAGAATTCAGTTAAGAATTCTATCAGAGACCTCCTTATAAGGTGGGGCTGTAATAAAGGTCCACTTGAACAAAAGGATGCTTGCCTCAGGGAGTAGCTAGCCTTCCAAATATTTACAATAATTCCAGTTCTCTCTGTCAGTGCCCATCAAGCTCTCCAAGACCTCAGCAGCTCTTTATGAAGAGTAGAGGGAGGGTTAAAGGACTAATTACCAAAAAGCATCAATAAAATGCCATTGTAGAAAAGAAAAAAGAAATAAGTTCTAAGAGTATTCATTGATTCACTTCTTATTAAACATCTTGAAATCTATTTCTGAGGAAATTTCTTCTTGCTTTGCTATGATGTTCTGTCATTATTTCTTTATAATTAAGGTAAAATGAGAAAAAATAAAACATTGAGCAGTTATTGAATAGATGGTCCATCTGAGAAGCTGAGAGACTCCTCATTAGAAAATTAGCTACTATGTCATAATTATTTTCTTCATGGAAACTTCTGGAAATGAATATGTCAGAGTGAGTAGATAATGGGCCAACCTTCACCTGCTTACTGAATAAAGCAACCACATTGAATTCATAGATCAATAGAAGTATGTAGTAATTTAAATCATTAAATATTTTCATTTTCATTAGTATATATTGAAAATCCAGACTCAGAAATCAAAGCTAAAGTATTTAACAAATATTTATTGGGCTAATATTAAATCATTCCTTGTCCCTGACAAACAAATCTCTTATCTACCTTACACAGAACAATGATATAACACATTGATCATGGGCTAAAAAGAAAATGAAAGAATGATGATATAATGAAACATTTTCTCATTTTTTAACCATCACACAACCCTTCATTTCATTCATTCATTTCATCCCTTCATTACTTTTGGAGCATGCAAAAGGGGGACAATATGAAAGATAGAATAAAAAGTTGTCTATAGAATCTTGATGACCTGAGTAAAGTACTGATATGCACAGGTAACAACATTTCTTACAAGGAGAACTTACAGAAAAGAAATCAAAGTTTGCTTATAAAATAATAATACAAACAAAAAAACAAATCTTATGCATCTTCAAGTGTCTCTTCATTACTCTTTCATTTGAAAATAAATTCTTGAATTCAGTGTTTGTTTAATTTTTCTTTATACGCCCAGAACAAAGCACTAAATCTGTAATATAGTAAGTGGGCAATAAATATTGTCCGTTGATTGTTATAATCATATTTAGAAGATTTACATTTTAATAATTGATAATTCCAAAATAATTCTCTGCAATAAATATTTGTGGTTGTATCAAAAAAAACCCACCGATTAGCAATTCTGAGTCATGTTGAATCCCTATGTGACACTTTCTGTAACTGAATAGTCCCTGGCAAGGTGAAGATCAATGAAGGAAAAGAACTTGAATTGTTTAATATTAAACTCATTTCCAGTGCCAAGTCAGGACTAGTCTACTCTGAGAAATAGGGTATTTCTAGCATTTTTCACAAAATTAGAAATTCAGTTAAAAACACATCTCTATGTCCATCATTTTTATTCCTTTTATTCCTACAGAAAACTTGAATTCTCCCCTGTTTTTTCTGGTTCTTGATATATGTTGTTTCCTTATTTTTTAAGACACTGTCCCCAAGACCTTTCTCAGTTGTCTTCTCAACATGTCCCTAGGCTCTAAAGCATCTTTGTTCTGTTTTCCTCTGTTAGAAGTTAACCTCCTTTAAGGGAGGGACTATTTTGCTTTTTTCTATTTGTATTGTCAGCTTTTAGCACCATGGCTGCCGTATAGTAAGCTTCTAAGAAATATTCCATCTAGCCATGCTTATCTATCTTTTTCATATGAGTTTCTTAACCTATTACTTAACTAAGAAAAATGTATTTTAAGAAGAGGTAAAAGAGAGAGGGGAGGTAAATTTAATATTTTTTTTCAAAATGCTATGAATATTTCTTGGTACATTGGATGGAGTACTGAGCCTGGCATCAGAAACATTCATTTTCCTTAATTCATATTTGACCTCAGACACTTACTGGCTCTGTGACTCTGGGCAAGACACTTAATCCTGGTTGCCTCAGTTTCCTTATCTGTAAAATGACTTGGAAAAGAAAATAACAAACCCCTCCAGTATATTTAACAAGAAAAACTTAAATGGTATGACAATGACAAACATGACTAAATTGACTGAAAAAGAATAAAAGTAAACCTTTATTACTATTAATTTGTTGAATATCTTTTCAGACTTAGCATATACCTAGATATATATATATATATATGTATATATATATATATATATATATATATATATTTGTAAAAGAGATCTACATTTCCACCTTTTACATGATGCTATTTGGTATATAAGGGGAAATCTATTGTTACTTTAGTGATGTATGTTTTTCTTTTTTTTAAATGCTGTAAAATGAGCAAAAATCCCCCTGATAAAACCAAGAAAACAGCAAAAAGGAAAAAAAATCCTTTCAAATAAGAAATTTGACTCTGTCCTACTTGCTTTCACCTGTAATGAAATATTGTAACTATATTGTTTTTATTTCTACTCATTGAACAAAAGCTGTAAGTGAGGAGAATCAGGAGGAAATTTTGCTGAGTTTGAGAGACAAAAATAAAATTTCTAGAATATTCTTCAGAGTTAACAAATCATATGACATCCCTTATAGCTAATGATAACTCCTGCCACTGTCATCCTTTTGTTATTATGCAGACATGAACAGACAATTAAACTCCCCAGGAGAGTTTTATTGCCACAAACCAGGAAAAGTTTTCTTTTTGCTAAAATAAAATAAAATAAAACAACACAGGAAATGGCAGTCCAAAAAAAGAAGTCATGACCACTGACAGCATACTGTCACTCACCTTCCTCCAGTGAATTAATTTGCCATAAACATTAGAAATTCCATCCTTCATGTCAGAAACAGAACCATTAGATCCCCATCCAGAGGACAAAAGGGAACTAAAGAGGCCTCTAGGAAACTCTAATACTATAGTAATTATATTTTTTCCCATAACTGAATGGCTCAGAATTTTTCATCATCTGTTCTTTGAATGTATGGACATCTGCCTATTACATCTGTAAGTCCTATGTGGATTATTAAAATGCCAACAAATGCATGAGGAAAAAAACTGGAAAAAAGATGGATTTTGATGACAGAAAAATTTGCATTGTATCACTAACAGGTGTTTATATCAGCATGTATTATAATAACTATGCGTACTTGGATCATGCATTTCTTTCTTTGTCCCTTCATTTTTATTCCCAACATCATTATTTTAGGACCTTATTTTGGTCCTTTACAAATTGTTTTTTAGTCCTTACTCTTTTCTTCTCCTATCTATTCTTCACTATACACTGGACTATTTTTTTCTACAACACTTTGGGAAGAAACACCTTGACAGATTCCCATTCTATAGTAATTAAATTCTAACTTCTTAATCCTACATTCAATGTCTTCCACAATTGGATACCAACTAATATTTCCAAACTTACTTTGCATTACTTTGTTTTGTGCTCCACTCAATTTAGATGCTTTGTTACTCTACTGTATCACGTTATTTCCTTTACATAGAGTTCTCTTTTATGGCTGAATTTTGACCTGTCTTTCAAGACCTAGTTCAAAGTTGTACTTTCTCTATAGAACTTCACCTGATTATCATATCTCGTCAGAAGTCAAAACTGTTTCTTTACATTCTTCTAATGTATTTATTTTCTGATTTTTTTGCATTATTATCTTAATTGGTGGTATAACACCATTACTATAATATTAACTTAAAATAATAGTGGATTATGTATATTTATCCCAGTGACAAAATCAGTTCCTTAAACATAATAAGGAATCAATACATATTTGTACAAATATATACATATGTATAAATATATAAATGTAGATCATGATACATATAATGCATTTAACTGCATTTTTATTGCCATCGAATGTCATTACATACTTCTGCATGGATATTTGTAGTCATGGATAACCATTGCTTCTCCTCTGCAGCATCAGTAAATAATTTCAGGGTTTTTGAGGTTAAGCAGCCATGACTTTTTGTTTGTTTGTTTCTTTTGGAAAGGAAAATTGAACTCAATTTGTGTTCATTGAATTCACAAAGGAGCAACATTTAGCCTTCAAAAAAATCTAGAAATTTATGATAAAATTTTAAAATTATTCTGTAATGAAAATCATTTGGGCTTGAAATATATCAGTGCAGACTGATTTAAGATTTACTACAAAAATGAAAGAATTGATAAACTAGTCTGCAATATTTTTTAGTGTACAATGTTGGGCAATAATCTTGTCTTTCAGGGAGCAAACATATTTCTCTTCTACTACCTTTAAAGACTTTAATGGAACATAAGATAACATTTGTTTCTACCTTTCAGCTTAGAACACATTTTATTTTTTCATACTTTTCTACATTCCCTCTCAACAAAAAAGAAAGAAAGAAATAAACCTAAATTGCTTGATAAGACATCCCATAAAAGGCTGACTAATTTGAAAGTTGTTGAAATATTTTTGAAAATACATAGAAGACTGAGGACATTAGCATCTTTACTCTCACTATGCAGCTTTCCTTCAAATGACTTTGTAATGTCACTGAACTCAGAACTCTGCTGAGCAGGGAATAGAACTGCAGATGACTCCATTGGAAAAGTGCTGAAGGATTCTTTGAAAAAACACTCACTAACATTTTATATTTGACATTGGAAGGGAGATGAAAAGTTCATTATAGGTCTCACTAGGTAAGCAGAGCATACAAATATACAAATAGGGGCAATTATTTGTATAGCAGAAGAATGAGTCTAGGAATGCACACTTTGAGAAAATTAATGGAGATAGTAGGAAGAGGGAGAAAGAATTAATAGAAAGAAAAGCAGCAGGAAAAAAAAGAAGTTTTTTTTGTTGTTGTTGTTGCTGTTGTTGTTGTTGTTTTGTTCCCCCCCTTGGGTCCAAACAACTCTTAGTGCCACTTTTGAAGGATGGATTTAATTGAATATTAAAAAAATCTATTACTAACAATCCCTACCTGCTCCTCACTGGTTTTTACTCCTTGATTTAAAGTGGTTTATTGTTTTACATCTTTGAATTTGTAGTATGTGTTGCCTAGGATTTTCATATTTTAGACACGTATATTTTCTAAATTGTATTGAGGCAGTGTATTGCAACAGGTAGAGTGCTGAATCTGGAGTCATTAGTCCTTGGTTTGAATATTGATACTACTGTTAATTAATTGTGTGACCTTAGATAAATTATTCAATCTCTGTGAATCTAAATTTCCTCAACTATAAATTGAAAAGGTTGAACTAAATGACATTGAAGGTCCCTTCATTTTTTTTAATTTATTAAAGCTTTTTAATTGTATAACATATGTACGGGTAGTTCCCCAGCATTGATCTTTACAAAGCTTTCCATTACAAATTTTACCCCCAGTCCCCTCCCCTCCCCTAGATGGCAGGAAGTCCACTACATGTTAATAATGTTGAATGCTTGACAAGTTATGCAAGAAAAATCTTATCTACAAGAAAAAAAAAAGAAAATCAGAAAAAAGGAAACACAATGCAAGCAAACCTCAATAGAGAGCATGAAAATGTTATGTTTTGGTCCATATTTCATATCCCTCTCTCTGGGTGTATATGGTCTTCTTCAGTGAACAATTGAACTGGTTTGAGACAATTCTTTGTTGCAGAGAAACATGTACATCAGAATCGATCATCATGTAATATTGTTGTTGCTGTGTATGATGATCTCCTGGTTCTGCTCGTTTCACTCAGCATCAGTTCATGTAAGTCCCTCCAGGCCTCTCTGAAATCGTCCTGCTGGTCGTTTCTTACAGAGCAATAATATTCCATAACATTCATATACCATCATTTATTCAGCAACTCTCCAATTGATGGGCATCCCTTCAGTTTCCAGTTTCTGGCTACTACAAAAAGGGCTGCCACAAACATTCTTGCACATGTGGGTCCCTTTCCCTCCTCTAAGATCTCTTTGGGATATAGGCCCTGTAGAAACATTACTGGGTCAAAGGGTATGCACAGTTTGATAACTTTTTGAGCATAGCTCCAAATTGCTCTTCAGAATGGTTGGATCTGTTCACAGTTCCACCAACAATGTATTAGTGTCCCAGTTTTCCCACATCCCCTCCAACATTCATCGTTATCTTTTCCTGTCATTTTAGCCAATCTGACAGGCGTGTAGTGGTACCTCAGAGTTGTCTTAATTTGTATTTCTCTGATCAATAGTGATTTGGAGCAACTTTTCATATGACTAGAGATGGTTTTAATTTCATCATCTGAAAATTGTCTGTTCATATCCCTTGACCACTTATCTATTGAAGGGTGGCTTGAATTCTTATATATATATATATATATATATATCTATATAGATATATAGATATATATGAGACAATTCTCTATATAGTTTAGAAATGAGGCCTTTATCAAAACCATTAAATGTAAAGATGATTTCCCAATTTGAGGCTTCCCTCCTAATCTTGTCTGCATTTGTTTTGTTTGTCCAGAAACTTTTTAACTTAATATAATCAAAATTATCCATCTGGTGTTCAATTAGGAGTTCCAGGTCTTCTTTGGACATAAATATATTCCATCTCCACAGGTCTGAGAGATAAACTATATTACGTTCCTCTAACTTGCTTACAAATCCCTCTTTATATGTAGATCATGAACCCATTTAAATCTTATCTTGGTATGTGGTGGTAGGTATGGGTCAAGCCCTAATTTCTTCCACACTAGTTTCCAATTTTCCCAGCAGTTTTTGCCAAATAGTGAGTATTTATCCCAAAAGCTGGGGTCTTTGGGTTTATCGAACACTAGATTGTTAAGGTTATTGACTAGGTTGTCCTGATAACCTATCCTGTGCCACTGATTGACTGCTCTGTTTCTTAGCCAGTACCAAAAGGTTTTGATGACCACTACTTTATAATATAGTTTTAGATCTGGTACAGCAAGGCCACCCTCATATGTCTTTTTTTTTTCATTAATCCCCTTGGAATCCTTGACCTTTTATTCTTACAAATGAACTTTGCTACTATTTTTTCTAGAACTGTAAAATAATTTCTTGGGTGTTTGATTGGTATAGCACTAAATAAGTAGATTAGTTTGGGTAGTATTGTCATTTTTATTATGTTTGCTCTGCCTATCCATGAGCTCTGTGTTTTACCAGTTGATTAGGTCTGATTTTATTTGTGTGGAAAGTGTTTTGTAGTTTAGTTCGTATAGTTTCTGACTTTTCCTTGTCAGATAGATTCCCAAATACTTTATCCTATCATCTGCTATTTGGAATGGAATTTCTTTTTATATCTCTTGCTGCTGAACTTTGTGGTAAGTCCGAAGTACTCATTAAACAAGGGAAGTCTGCCAGAACACCTGCCCTCAATTAGGGCAGAGTGTCCTGAGTGCCTCAGATAAACTCCAGGTCTTTGGAATTTGGAGTTTGGAGTTTGGAATTTCTGCCACGATGAGCTGAGCTGAGTCCCACCCTCACTTCCGGCCTACACAGGAGTCCTCTATTTATCTCTCTGTCTGAGTCAGACTAACCTGATATGAAGTTCTTCAGAAAGCAGTGTCCAAATATTTCTGGGTTCGTTGACTTGAAGATCAGTTCAGAGGCTTATTTTATTGTTGATTTGAGAGAAGATCGGAGGAGAGGCAGAGAGGCCATTTTGGCTTCACCCCCGGTCCCTTCCATTTTTAAATATATAATCCTGTCATTTTAAGAATTGACAATTACAAGTAAAAATATGAGTCTGTTTGGAAGTAATGACCTTCAAGCTTATGCATAACTTTAATTAATGTCTTTCATATTAAGTTTAAAAAAGCTGCATGTCAAAATATGATACTGACTTGAGTCAATAGGTTTGGACCTGGAATTTGCATCAAAAATATAATATTTTAGTTTTTATAAAATCACCTGAGGTTCTCATTTGTTTACTCTTGAGCAAGATTCTATTTTATTCATTTAACCAAAAAAATTATAGCTTGAGATAAAAATCAGAATTAAGCTAAATATTCTGTAAGTTTTTGTATAATAGAATCAATTACTACTTTGCTTTTTTTGTTTCATTTTGTGCTTCTTCCTTCACCATTTTTCCTAAGAAATTGCAGAATACAGAACTGTATCTACCACAGATTATTATTAACCTGAGGTTCAATATTGTATTATGATAGAAGGTATTGTCCTTCTAATAATACATAGAAATTAGGAAGAGGCGGTTATGTTTAGAAGAAAATTTTAACTTGTCCAGAGGAGGAGAGTAGGAAAAAATTACAAGTTGGGAAGCCTGTTACTTTTGGAAACAGTTAATAAAAAAATGTGATACTTGAATGAGATGGAATATTGCTGTAGAATCAAGGTGGAGAACATCTGATCTTTGAACCATATAAGGCCTGTAAAAATCATTTGCTAAGGCAAACACAGGCAATGAGGAGCTGAAAGCTAGCTAAAACAATGTCCCACTGCTTGAGTTCTATAAGATGATAATTTCGTACGCTCTTTGAATTATGTTATAAATATCCAAATGGCCCTTGGCAGGAAAAAAATCATTTCCCACCTCTGCTGTAGAGTAAGAAATAATGAGTATGATGAATACAGACTAACATAGAAAACTTAAGAAAGTTGCTTAAATAAATATGAGGAAAATAATATAGAAAAGAACTACAACAATATAAATGGAAAGAATCACTACATTATAACCAATGAAACTGAATGCTGTAAAGTTATGTTATCTAAGTCTAGTCTCAAAGAAGTAACGACAATTAATAATAAACTTTTATTAAGTATTTTCACTTTGCAAGGCATTATGCAAAGTGCCAAGGATACAAAAAGAGGAAATACATTGTCTTGTATCTTAAGAAATTTTTAGTGTGATGGGATGCAAAGTAAGTTGTACACAAGATAAATATGTTATGTTGTTTATCCTTTGTTTTTGAAAAGGAGCAGTGATATCACAGAGTGATATTTTGACTTGTGTGTAAGCTGGAATTAAACGAGGCAGATGAAGTAAATATTGGCCTTTCTCTTTCTTCCAAAATCATGGAAATCCAGTAGCAAGAGAAAAAGTAAGAATGAATGGTGATGACCCAGCACAAAGTACATGTCCTTGACATGTTTGATGTATGACTAAGCACTTTACCAAAGTTACTTCAATTGTTTTCATGCCCCACTTTAGCCCAAGAGGGTAAAAATGGCTTTCATCCACCCATACCACCAGGGGAAATCTTCTTTGAGGTTCTAGCCTCTGGTTACCCTTAATCTAGTTGACATCTTGTACAGAGACACACTAGAGGCAATAGTCTCTTTTGAAGACCCATACATTACAGAAGAAAAGCAATGAATTAATGAAGGTTAAAAGCAAGGTTTCCAAAAAATAGGGGAATTTAGTTGGGACTTAAAGGAAACCAGGGAAGTCAACAATTTGAGCAAAGGAGAAAAAGCATTCAAGTTCTGATAGTCAATCAGAGAAGTCAGAGACAGCACAGAGTAGTGTCCTGAAAACCTAGATGGAAGAGAATAACAAGGAAGAAAGGGCAATCAAATGTATCAAAGATGACAAAGAAATCAAGGAGCTTTGGTAAAATGATAAAATGAAAAGCCAGATATCAATGGTTAAAAGTACAGTGGGGAACCTAGGAGGTACAATGGATAGAATATCAGGACTGGAGTTATTGTTGCTGTCCAATTGCTTCTGACTCTTTATGATACTGAGAGAGTTGCCATTTCCTTCTCTAGCTCATTTTACAAATGATAAAAATGATGCAACAGGGTTAAATGACTTGTTTGGGTAACATAGCTAGTAAGTGTCTGAGACTGGATTTCATCTCATGAAGATGAATCTTCATGATTCCAAATCCAAGTTCTACTGTGTTGCCTATATGTCTCTGAAATTAAGAAGACCTCAGTTCAAATATGACCTTACATACTTAGTATTCGAATTGGGTAAGCCACTTAACCCTATTTGGCTCAGTTTTCTCATATACACAATGAAATGGCAAACCATTCTAGTATTTTTTCCAAGAACGGCCCCATTGAGTTCACAAAGAGTTGAATATCACTGATATGAGTGAATGAGTGATGTGGTGGAGACAATATAGAATGAGATCGCTTTAAAAAGTAAATGATTTTGCCTTGCCATTTGCTTCTCCAGATCAATTTACAGATGAATAAATTAAAGTCAACAGGGTAAAGTGACTTGCCCACCATCACAGAGCTATTAAGTATACCTAAAGCAGAATTTGAACTTATGAAAGTGAGTCTTCCTGATTCCAAATTCAATTTTCTATCCACTATGCCACCTAGCTGTCCTGCATCAGTTTAATTGATACCTAAAATTCCTTTAAACTCTAAAATAGTGTCATATTATTTGACATACCCCAAATTATAAACTAACGAAGCAAATGTATAGTTTAAAACACCTATTGATTTCTATTATAAACAGTTGAATATTTATTTAGTTTCATTAAGAAAATAACAACAGTTATATTTTAAAGTTATGTAGATATTTAGTTTTGGAAGTAGACTTTTATCTTGCTTAACCTCTCAGGATTATACTTTCTTTTGCCCACCAATATGTCCCATGTCAATCAAATTTACATCTCTTGATCTAGGAACCTTAATTAATACCATCATTGCTACTGAAAGGGTATATTAATGCACCACTCCATGTCTCCACTTACTATCCCTGTCACTTTCCAAATGAAAGTGTACTTTGCTGACTAAAACTCCGTTCTCTATGTTGTTTTCCTCTTTAGAATGTTAGCTCCTTGTTGGTGGGTACTATCTCAATTTTTTATCTGTGTATGCACTACTTTGGCAGTAGCACATTATAAATATGTAAAAATATATTTTCATTCATTAAAATAAAATTATTATTAAGGTATTCTCAGAAAATATTGAAAGTTAATGCATCTCACATACTGTATTTTTATAATCAACTTTCACATTCTACAAAAATTTGAGCTACACGTTTATTGGTGTAACCTTAAATGCTGCTTTGAATTACTTACACCTTCTAGCAAAAGAAAACATATTGATGAGGGCACATGACCCTCACCTTTGTAAGGTGAGATAGACTCACAGATTCTCTTGAGTCTGATAGGTAGCCATATGCTGGAAGATTTACCATGTGAGTTGGGAGAGATGATGGTGTGAATAGACAGCAGCAAAACATCATGTATCAGAAGATAGCCAAACAATATCTAAGTGGGTCTCAATGGGAAGCAAGCTGACCCTGTGGTATTATTTTGTACAGACTAAGATATCCTATACTATTGACCATAGTTACTTTGGAGATCAAGCTATAGACATCAATTGCTAATCTATAACTATGATACCAAGACCACCAGTTGATTTATTGACTCACACAATTAGCATCGTTGGTATAATTTCTTTTGAGTCCTTTCCCACAAAAAATCTCACCATCCCTCTTGGTAATTTTTAATTCATTAAGAATTTTGTCTTCTTGTTAAAGTGTCATAATAAAGGTTTGTCACTTTACTTGGAGATGGTTTGGGTCTTGAATTCATTTCAGACTTCCCCCTCTTTGTGATTTGTTGGATCCCATTATGACTTGTTGGATCTCAACAGAGTGATGTCCAGAGTACAACCAAGAAATTGGATGTAATCCTAGAGACCATCAAGACCTTCACAAAAAGGAACTAAAATCTTCTATGTAATATTCCTGACAATTCATGATATAGTCTTTTTCTGAAGATCTGAGAAACAGAATCCCTAACCACCAAATAGTTCATTAATGCTAAATAAGCTGGGATGATCTACTATATTATTTTTTTTGTTTCTGATTGTTTCATAGTTGTTTTTTTTTTCTTTTCATACATCAGCTCTAGATTTGTTTCTTTATCATTTCAATTTATCAATCCTGGTTTTGCTTTTTAGATTCAAAAAGAACAAGTCTTAACTTTCTTTCACATTATAGTCTTGCAAGTACTTAAAGGAAACAAACATTTATTATTCCTCAAAGAAATTTCTCTGAAGGAAACACATAATTGAATTATTTTGTGTGGTCTTGTACTTATTAATTGCAAATTTAAATAATTACATTGGAAAACAAATGCCTTTTTAAAGCATGGAATTGACCATGGTTGATAAGTCCTACAATATTTTTCTCTGTAACATTTATTTTCATTTCTTCTCTATTACATAATGCTAAGTACTTACTGTATCTCATTTGATCTTCACAGCATTCCTTGGATGTAAACAATTCCAATACACTTCTCTATAGCATGCCTAGCTCAAATTTATACATTTAAACTATACATGTAACAGCAAATATCACATTTTTATAGTAACTCTAAAGTACTTCAACTATGCATGACTTTTAAGACTTCCGTCGAATCTAAATCAGTCTACATATTCTTTACTTCAACCAGACAAACCTAATTACTCTAATAATTTTATTTTTCTCTCAAATCTATTCCAATATAAATCCACACAATAATGCCTTCTTTAAAATTAGTGGGTTTTCCCATTCAAAAGAATGTATACATATACATATGTGTGTGTGTGTGTATAGACATATTTGGGTACGTATGTATGTATGTCTAAATTTGATACATGTAATTCCAACATCATTATTTGAATCTATTTTTTAATCTTGAATAATTTTCCACTATCTAGTTACTTAAAGTGAGAAGCAGGTGTTGTTTTAAGCCATTACAAAACACACACACACACACACACACACACACACACATACACCCAACAAAACTTAATTATCAATTAGAGTATATCTGGAATTCTCTGTAGTTGGAAAGAATTTTGGAAGTTTAAAGGACTTTTTAAAAATTTTTAATAAGACCTGCAAATTCTGAAAGAATACAAAAGGAGAGAAAGAAAGAGGGAGGAAGGGAGGGATAAACAGACAGAGATAGAGACAGAGACACACAGATACAGAGACACAGAGAGATACAGAGACAGAGAGAAATACAGAAAGACAGACAAAAACACAAACACAGGAGGAGGGAGAGAGACAAAGGCAGAGAAAGACTTAATTAAAAAGTCAGGAATGGGCTAGAAACAACTTGACCTCTTTCACAATACCAAAAATTCCCCAGTGCTTGAAAGTTCAATTTATTCATTTCTATGGAATACCATGGAGATTTGCTCAGTTGAATGCCCAGAAATCATTAGTACTTTGAATAAAATTCATTTTCCCTGAAATTAAAAGATCTTATATATCTATGTATTCTTGTCTCATGTTAAATTAATTCCTACGAAATGTTATTTCCTTCCAAAACTCACATTCAAAAGTGTAGTCAAATCATGTCATTTCCTTAGATAACAAATTGCATTTCTGTACATAGTTTATTCCAAATCTCTTTAATCTCACCATTAATATAAGTGCTCTGGAATATTTTGAAAGGTCATAATCAAAATTTCCTAAAAAGATTTAGTTATAAATATCAAATTATTAATAGGACTTTTTTGTGTGTCTGATAAAATCTTTCATAAGAGGATGTGAGAAAGATGTCAATGATTTCGTATAATTTTGTTAAAAATTAACAAAACATTCAAGTAAATGTGCCCTCTGCTGCTTATAACCTGTACCAAAATACAGCTGTTATTCTCCAATGTCTTTGCTTATTAAGTTAGAGAGATAGAGAAAGAGATAGACAGAGACACAGAGAGATTCATTTTCATAAACACTTAATCTAATAGGAAGAAATTATATATTTTCTTTGAATTATGAAAAATAAACAAGTAATTTTTCTAAGTAAGAAAAATTGAAATGAATACATTTGTTGTCTCTAGTTTAAAGGAAACTTGGACTTATCTTCCTACCCTCCAATTTAAGTGCCTGCATAGAGCATGGAATGGTGGACTTGGAGTTTAAAAATGGGTTTAATTGCATCTTTTCCTTTTATGAGGTTTGTTACACAAAGCTAAAATTCTCTATAGTTTAGCATCCTCATGGATAAAATGGGGAAAATAATATTTTCTTACTTCATAGGATTGCTAATGAAGAGTCAAATGAAATAACAAATGATAAAATGTTTCACAAATATTTAAGAATTGTCTGCAAGTTTGTATTACTACAAGTAATATACTTGTGGATTTTTTATATGAATTGCAGGGGAATACATCTATGTACATAAGAATGTCTTGTGTCTCTCATCAACAATGAGCTGATTCAGGTTTCAATAGTTCCAATAGTCTTGTGATGAAGAAAGCCATTTGCACCCAGAGAGAGGGCAATGGGAATGAATGCGGACTACAACATAGTATTTTCACTGTTTTTGTTGTTGTTTGCTTGAATTTTGTTTTCTTTTTCATTTTTTTTCTTTTGATTTAATCTTTCTTGTATAGCATGATATTTGTGGAAATATGTGCAAAAGAGTTGCACATGTTTAGTATATATTAGATCAAGTGTAATCTAGGGAAGTGAGTGGGGCAAAGAGGGAAAAATATAAAACACAAGATTTTGTAAGGGTGAATGTTGGAAATTATCCATGTGTATATTTTGAAAATAAAAAGTTTTAATTAAAAATAAGAATGGCTTTTAAGTTCTCCAAAAATCTTAATTCTGACTTATCAGCAATTTAAAAGTTTCTTTTTCATTTATACTGATTTTGTGGAAGACTAATAATATGGGAACATTAGACACACTGATTGATTGAGTCATTCATAGGAATATTGGATTTCTTTTATTTCCCCAAACTTCCAAATAGAGGGCTAGCAAGTCCATTAAGTTTAATTAAATAAATTCAAAAAATACTTTTATTTTACTTTTAAGGGAAAAAATAATAGCAAAATTTCCTGTGTAACTTCTGCAGATGAGGGAAGTTCACTAAATAGGAAAGGGGCAGTACTGGATACAATATGTGGTTCAAATCCAAGTTCTTTAACTTACTATCTGTGTTTTAGTTATATAATGTTATAGTCAGACACTATTGATATATATCCTGCCCTTGAATATTTTAAAATTTAATAAGATAAGGATAAAATAGAGACATAATAGGAATATCATCTTCCTGTAAGATCACATCAACTCTGGAGCTCTCAGTGTTTTAGTATTCCCTCTGTTCCTTGATTGAATAAGGTAGAAGACAGAAAGCAGACTCTTTTTCACCATTTCTTCAAAAAGAAATTACCTAGGAGAGTCATCTGTTCGTTTTTCATCTTGCTGCACTTTTTGGACTTTATTGTGTCCTAGAAAAGGGTATCTTCCTTATCACCTCTCCACTTTCAGCTTTTTTAATCCCCCTATTAGCTTCAAGGTCAGAAACTATCTTTTGCCTTTCTTTGTACCTGAGCACTTACAACAGTGCCTGCCAGGTAGTAGGTACTTAATAAATGCTTTTCAGTGTTTTATATAACACGATGGTTACAATTCAAGACAACAATATAAAATATTTTAAATGACTACATAAGATTAGGTATCTGAATGGCAGAGACAAGAGAATTATCCACAAAGACTGAGAAGAGATCTCTTTGACAAGGTGAGATTTTATTGTGGTATTAAGATTTGATCTGGATCTGGAAGGATATGTAGGCCAAAAAAAAGTTGTGAATATAACACTCTAATTAATTCAAAGATAACTTTCTGTGTAAGCAAATGAATAAAACACATATTTTAGAGTTTCTCAGTTATTAATAAATTAATCATAGGTATCTCCAAGTTCTCAAACATTTAGTATTAGTATATAAGGTTATACATGATTTAATTACTTGTTTGTTTTTTAAGGTACTAAAGCTGCTCTTTTAAGTAGTAATATTTGAGAGAAAGCTCTCAAGTAGGTAGCCTACAAAATTATCATTAAGATATGTAAAATACAACATAAAATATCACATGAAACTAAAACATGAAACAATGTGCTGGATGCATAGTTGGTTAACAAAAAGGCATAAAGGCCAGAAAAAAATATTACCTCTAAGGATTCAGAAATAACATATCAGCTAGTTTGTGAGAATTTAACTTAAAGAGAATTTTTCATGTTCAATTGTCTGTAACACTAATTCCACCTTTTGGAAATATACATTTATTGTCTACATTTTGGCATGTGACAAAGCTGTAAGATTCTTTCAAGGACAAATGACTTTGCTTTTTAGATTAATGACAGTAATAAAATAAAACATACTTCCCAAATGTTTGTATATATAGGCATATATATACACATACACACATATAGGGGTGTTATTTCTGTTGCAAACTTAGTTTCTTGCATATTCTATGGAAGTACAAGGTTTAAATATTAGCTTACGATTATACCTACTAAACAATTTATTTCAACATGACTGCAAGTGACATTGTTTTGGAGCTCATGGAACTATTTAAATTACTGCATTCAGCAGTTAACATCCAACAAACACTGATTTCACATGACTGCAAATCATAGTACTAAATGCTCAAGAGGATACAACAATGAAAGAGATGTATTTTCAGGCAACAAAGGAAGTTGATCTTCAGAAGTCTTTTAATTTTAATGTCCAGGGGGGCGGAGCCAAGATGGCGAACTGCGAACAGCTTTCTCTGTGAACTCCCTCCGACATTCCCCCAACCCAGACAAAGTAAGCTTTAAAACTGGTCTCCGAGTGAGGTCCTCGCCAAGCATTTGGACTACAACGCACTTCTATAAAAGATCTACCTTGAAAGAACTCCGGAGAAGGTTAGCCTCAGGGGAAATCGGCCTCTGGTCGCTATCGGACTCCAGCCGGGGCGGAAGTCAGGGCTGCGATAGAGGGGCGGATTTTGGGCACCCAGGAAGCCCCTGGGAGACGCCTGGGCCACTTTGCTCTGCTTGCGGGCAGGTGCTTTGGCAGATCTGCCTTTGGAAGGGGGTGGATTGAGAAAAGCTGAAAACGTGGTCCTGGTGCGAATCTAGCCCGACCAGCCTCAGACCGGAAGTCAACTCGGCAAACTGCCCCAGGGCAAATATAAATTGTTGCAGTTTTCTCGGCTTTTGACCAATATCCCAACTTTAAATCATGAGCAAGAAGCAGAAGAGAGCTCTCACCATAGAAAGCTTTTACGCAGAAAAAATAGAACAGTCCCCAGATCCTGACATTATGAAAACAATCCCAGATGAAGCCACAAAGGCAGACTTAAGTTGGTCTCCTTTTCAGAAGGCTTACCTGGATGATTGCATTAAGAATCTCAAAAGAGAGCTAGAAGAAGAATGGGGAAATAAATTGAGATCAGGGCAACAGAAATATCAAAAACTGGAAAATAGAACTGGTGAATTGGAAAAAGAAAACAGTTCACTGAAAAACAAAATTGGTGAATTGGAAAAAATCACCAATTCACTGGAAAATAAAAAATGGTGAACTGAAAAACAAAATTGGTGAATTGGAAAAAGACAACAATTCACTGAAAAACAAAATTGGTGAATTGGAAAAAGACAACAATTCACTGAAAAATAAAACTGGCAAAATGGAAAAAGAATGCATTGAATCCAGAAATTCAATTGGCCAGCTACAAAAGGAGCTAAAAAAGATAACTGAAGGAAATAATACTTTAAAAATTAAAATTGAACAAATAGAAGTAAATGACTCAATAAGACTTCAAGAATCAGTTAAACAAAAACAACCAAAAAAAAATTTTAATGTCCAAATGTAATTGATTTGATATTCTTCGGT
>JAJPUD010009873.1:15125-37187 GCA_023553655.1 Myrmecobius fasciatus | reverse complement strand
AAAAAAAAAAAAAAAAAAATGAATGCAGTAAAATATTCTTAGACATGGACTTATTCTGCAAAGTTCCAAAATGATTAACTTGTTAAAAACTGGGTACCATAGAAACAAAATTCATATTATCTCCATTTCCCTACAAATCTTCCCTTTCCAAATGAAATATCTCTTTTACATTTAATCCATTATCATATGATGAGGAGTCAAGGTACTGCATTAACGTGGTTGACCTTGTCCAGATATTTTCCAGTTTAACAATGTTACTAAACTTATGCAACTATAATGTTCAGAACAGTATATAATACTCCAAATATGTTGTAGTAGTGGAAAAATTGCCTTCTCATTTCTGGAAATATGCTTCTCTTAATGCAAAATGGATCTCATTACTGTTTCAATACTATACATAAAGTTAATGCATTGAGAATGCTGTGCATCAAATTTCTCAAAACTTTTTTTTTGTTTCTCTTTTAAATTTAAAGTCATGTCTATCGGTGCTTTTATATGTGAACTAATTAAAATCAAGCTATAAGACTTTAATTTTTCCATAGGAAATTGTATTTCACTAAATTAATCTGATGTTTGTTTCTCAAGATTATTTTCCCGAACTTGACTCTATCTGACTTAATCTTCTCAAATTATATTATCTTCAGATTTTATAAGCATACCATTTTTGTCTTCATTCAAATCACCATTAGAAATGCTGAACAGAAAAGTAATATAAATAGTAATTCTGTGGTTCTCTATTGAAGGTCTCTTTCCAAACTCATGAAATTGTAATTGTAACCTATATCCCTATTTCTTCCTAATAACTCTTTATGAATAAATTTGGCTCTCTTAAGCTCAACAAATATTAATTGGGATACCTTAAAGGAGGAAAAAGGTGAAAAGTGGCCATCTTCACATGTGTGACATTTATAATATAGTAGAAAGAAACATGGAATGTAAGTGATAAATTGGATAGAGTCAAGAGTCTAGAATAGGGAAAC
This sequence comes from Myrmecobius fasciatus, assembly GCA_023553655.1. Taxonomy (NCBI): domain Eukaryota; kingdom Metazoa; phylum Chordata; class Mammalia; order Dasyuromorphia; family Myrmecobiidae; genus Myrmecobius; species Myrmecobius fasciatus. Next base: position 36,207 of record JAJPUD010009873.1, on the reverse strand, counting down.
TGCTTCCTGAGTTCAAAGCTGACCTTAGAAACTTACAAGTTGTGTGAACTTTGGCAAGTCACTAATCTTATTTTTTTCAGTTTAAACTTAGACTTGTAATAAAAACAAAGTATTTCATTAAACACAATGCGAGGGAGTATTGTTCTTGGCATTCTCTGGGCAAATATAAGTACTAAGAAACGTGAAAAGCAAGAACAGGATCACAGCATAGAAATTAATCCAGTTTGCCAAGACTTTAAAATCCATGAGGAATAGAACAAAATAAAGTTAAATGTTGGTTGAATCTAGCATGGATGACTGCCACATAATTAATTAAAAACCATTAAATATTTTATGTAGGCATAAAAACAATCAGTTCTATGTTTTAGGAATATTTCTCCAAAATCAATATATGATATATGAAGGGTAGATTCTAGAGATAGGAAGCTATTTTGCAAACTATTACAATACTTCAGGAATGAGAGGGAGGTGACAATAGGATTAGAGAATAGGATAAGAGGAGAGAAAAAGAATGAGAAAAAACGAATGAAGACCAATGGGTTGTTCCCATCTTGTTTGGAAAGTAAGGCAATAAATTGATCAATCAATCAACATTTATACAGCATGAGGATGTGGTGAAAAAAATAATAGGACCTTGTAGATGAAAATTTGCACTTTTTTGAACTTCATCATGACCAGAAATTTCTTTATGCTGGAACATCATTTGAGTCTTCAATTTATTCCTTTTTACCACTTCCAGCCATTGTGGCTTGTACATATGACTGCATGGCTCCTTAAAGAACCTCCATTTAAGAAAGATACTCAGACCAGCCATTTCTTCATTTCTCTATGCTCTTTTTTTTTTGCAAGGCTATTTGGGTTAAGTGACTTGCCTGTGATCCTTCAGTCGGCAAGTGTTAAGTGTCTGAGGCCAGATTTGAACTTAGGTCTTCTAGATTCCAGGGCTGGCACAGTATTCACTGAGCTAATCAATTTCTTCATTTTTCTTCAGACCTTTATCTACAAGCTTCTCCATCATGCCCCACACACATTCACCTTTTTAGCTTCCTTTTTATGTGTTGTTTTTTTCCCATTAGAGTGTAAGCTCTTTGAGGGCAGGGATTGTCTTTATTTTTGTTTCTGTTTGTATGTCTGCACTTAGTCCAGTGCTTGTAACATAAAAAGCAGTTAATTAATATATTTAATTGGTTGACCAAGCACTTAGCATACAAGTATATTCTAGAGATGATGGAGAAATGAGTCAGAAAAGATCATTCAACCAGACATCCAATGAGCTAAATTTTGAATGAAACAAAGTATTTTAAGAATTAGAGCATGCAACTCAGAATTGGGACACTAGAAATTCCAATTTATGGAGAATGTAGATATATAATGACAGTAAAAGAAAGGTGGGACAAATATTTGAACTGAAAGATTAAAGCTATCAGATAAGGGAGGATGGAAATGAGGTTATAGTCAGAGTTTTCATAAAGTTTGGGATTATCTTCTCTGGAAAATCTTATTGTTTTTGCTGTTGTTAAGGATTTCTGATTATAGAATCATAGACTTGTAAGATTTTGGGATTCCAAGAGATTTTTAGGGAACTTCCTTCCACATTCTAAAATTAGGAAAATAAAGAACCAAATTGAAGAGGTGATTTATACATGGCTGTACATTCTTTCTGATTTCATTCACTGTTCCTTAACTACACCATTCTTTAACCTAGGATTGTGTAGCAAATACAAAAAAAAGTCACATTTTACTGTAAACTTGTAATTCTGTCATTTCATTCTATTTAGTACCAGCTTTATATTTCACTAATTTTATATTAATATTTACTATCAAGTCAAACTATGCTTAGTCCAAGTCCTAAACTCACAAAGAGCTTAATTTCTCATCCAGTAGCCTAAAAAGATCAGATTTCTTTATAGCTTCTTTTTGCAAAGCTTCCACAAAACTTAGGAAATCCAAATTGTAACAGGCAGATTCAGTTTCCCTATTAAGAAACTAATACCCATGACCCTCTGCACCAATATATTTTCTCCCCAAACGTTAGTTTTCCATCAGCCTAGTGAAAAGACAGCTGTCAGGTTCACAATCTCATGAAATGATACACTTACCAATGATTGACATGTAGAATTTTTGTAGTTTGACCAATCAGTTTCCTAAAAAAAAAATGGAACTATTGTCTTCCATTTTAGCACATATTAGGGTAAAGGCTTCATGGAATTGCCCACAGAGCTGCAGACATGTTTAATAAAAGAACTCACTTTTGTTTATGCCACAGAGTTGTTACAATGACAGACTTTATCAGCAAACTTTTGATTTTATTCTCCAATAGGCACCTGCCACCTTAGCCTCATCACCTTAGATGAATAAAGGCAGTTGTTTTTCAGGAGAATAACTTGGTTCTATGTCACTCTTAGGTTGAAAAAAAATTGAAGGCCCCTGGGAAAACAAACCACTCACTGGCTTCTCAGAACTATGATGAAAACACTGATGAGTGTATAGCAACTGTGACATTAATACATTATATATGTTTGCAATATCTTGCTGTCTGTGCAGAAAAGAGAAGTTGACCTGTGCACATTTCTGATCCTTATTCTCTGTTTCAAGTTAAGTTGAAATCTTGTTATGCCTAAGCTACACATATATAACACTCAGATATGAAACAAATATACTCTGTATAAGGCAATATCACTTTTTTTAAAAAATGGTGTCTGTAAAAATTATTATTGATGTGAGGCTTAATCTCAATGAGCTACTAAACCATTTAAAAAAACAATTTATTCAAATTTCTAAATTTATTAAATTTGCCAATTGCACTATAGTAATAGATAAACAAATTTGAATGATAAGGACTCTAAAGTTATACTCACATCAGAAATGGGTTAAGTGGAGAAATACACACAAGGAAAAGGTGTGTGGCGGGGAAGAAGATAAGGGAGAGATCCAAAGATGGAAAATGTTAAACAGTGGCAATACAAATTAGGGAGAAGAATTAAATAAAGTGAAAGAATTAGCTAGCACAGGAAATGAGACATACAGAAACAGTATAACAAAGATCACAAGTAGATCTTACTTTTTTTAAGTAAGAAGAATATCAAAAGAAATGGAAAAAAATTCAAAGAAAGGTGGCCTTGTCAAATCAGCTCTGAAACTATATTATGAAGTTATGATCACCAAAAATATTTGGTATTGGCTAAGAAATAAAGGGATGGATCAAAGAAATAGATTAGCTATCCTAAACATGGTAGTCAATGACTATAGTAATCTTCTGTTTGATAAATCAAAAGATTCCAGCTTCTGGTTTAAGAACTCACTATTTGACAAAAACTGCTGAGAAAATTGGAAAATAGTATGCAGAAACTAGATAAAGACAAACATTTCACACACTATATCATGTTATGGTAAAAATATATTTATGATTTAGAAAAAAAGGGTGATAATATACTCAAATTATGTTATCAGCAGACAATTTCCTGTCAAATATTTAGAAAATGGAGGAATTTATTACCAAATGAGATAAGAGAATAATATGAAATGCAAAAATGAATAATTTTTGTTAAATTAAATTTAAAGTTTTTGCATGAATAAATGCAGTGAAGATTAGAAGGGAAGATGAAAGTTGGTAAATAATTTTATTTTATAGACAATATTTCAAATAATGGTCTAATTTCTAAAACATTTAGGGATCTGAGACAAATTTATAAGAATACAAGTCATTCCCCAATTGATAAATGGTAAAAGGACATGCACAGACAATTTTCAGATGAAGAAATTAAAGCTATCTATAATCATATAAAAATGTTCTATATCACTCTATTAAAGAGATGAAAATTATAACAACTCTGAGGTATCATATCACACATATCAAAGTTTCTAAAATGACAGAAAAAGAAAATTACATCTTTTCAAAGGGATTTGGGAAAGTTTTAAAATTAATGTACTGTTGGCAAAATTGTAAAATAATTCTATCATTCTGGGGACCATTTTGGAGCTATGCCCAAAGAATTGTAAAATGGTGCATACTCTGATCAGCAGTGCTATTAATATATCTACATCCTGAAATCATAAAAAAGGGAAAGAGACCCACATGTATAAAATTGTTCATAGTAGCTCTATAGTGGCAAGGAATTGGAAATTAAGAGATTGCCCATCAATTGGGGAATGACTGAACAAGTTGTGGTATCTGAATGTAATGCAATACTATTGTTCTGTAGGAAATAAAAAGCAGGCAGATTTTAGGGAAAAACTGGAGAGACTTATATAAATTGGTGCTGTAATAACATTGTTTGATTATCAACTATGATAGACTTATCTCTTCTCAACAAAACAGTTATCCAAAACAATTCCAGTAGATATGAGGAAAAATCCCATCCGAAACAACAGAAAGAACTATGGAGTCTGAATGAAATTGAAACATAATATTTTCAATATTTTTTCTTTTTTCTTTTGCATATTTTCCCCTGACCTTTTCTTTTACAATATAATTACCATGGAAATAGGTTTAAAGTTATTTTACATATAAAATTTATATCAGATGGCTTGTTGTCTTAGGCAAAGGAGAGAGAATGTAGAGAGGGAGCAAAAGTTGATAGTCAGAATCCTACAAAAATCCATATTGAAAATGATCTTTGCATTTAATTGGGGGAAAATACTGTTAAGTGTGGGGGGAAAATATTGTCTGCCGAAAAGAATCCTCTACATCTGAAATATCTTATTTGAACTTATTGATATTTGCTCCTTTTGACATTAAAAAAAAAAAAACTTTTTTCCTCTTTTAGGGACTAGAGTTTAGACAGTTCAATCCATCTTTTAACCTCCATTAGAATTTATCAAAAAATCAAGTGGAGGCTTTAATGAATATAAATTAAATTTTGCTCATCTGATGCATCCTAGAGTATCTAAGAAAAAATTTAGACTTTCTTTACTCTATGTTTAGTTTGATAATCTTCAAAGCTCTGTTCAAGTTATTGTCTTAACTAAAGCGGGTGAACAATCTTTTGCAAATATTTTTCTATGAACAATAATTGTTTACTTTTTAATAAAACTTGTTCTCTTAACCATTGTCTTTGTTTTGTTTTGTTTTGTTAAAAAGGACATTTTTGAAAGAAGCTAGTCAGTACAGTAAATATAGTGTTGATCACAGAAAAAGAAACATTTAAATTCAAAGGAGTCTAACTTTAACATTGAGCCTGAAGTTACTTAATTTTTGTCAGACAGAGTTTGTTCATATTTAAAATGAAGTTAATAGTAAGAATTATATCATAGGGTTGTTTTCTGGGCAAAATGAGTAAAAAAAAAACAATAAAGGGCTTTTCAAACACTTAGCTCCTAAGAATTAGACCCTCTTGTTGTTTGAATACACTTTGATTTATTTTTGTTTATTTAATTTTCAAGTAAAGGTGCTTAAAATAAATACGGAAAAAAAACTCAATTGAATAGGAAACAAGAAAAAATACAAAGTCCATTTTCTTAGTTAACTAAATTTAGAAATAAAATCTAAGTTAAAGAGCAGCTCTTGGAGGTGAGCAAAAGCAATCATCTATACTATGATTCAACCAACAAAAACTGTATTATATTAGACAAAAGCCAATATAAACTTCTGTGCACCACTGCACATTTGCAATATAACATCCATTCCACCATCAATACCTGAGCATTATTAAATACATAAGCATAACTTAATGTCAATGAGATTTACTCAAGTGCAACCTAGAGAAAATAGACTCGCAAATGTTCATGTTATTCAGCCTCAAGTAAGAATGTGAATACTGTCCAGTCAGCAAAGACCTTTAGCAAAGACTTGATGTATTTGGGAAAAAAATATTGTTAATATCTGCATACTAATGACAATCTACATAACTGTTTTGTTCATACAAGTCTTACATCATGCTTTATGGAAAAAAATGAAATATTTAAAAACTTTTATATGTTAAACTTTTTAGCTTCCCCCTCCCTCATAAAAGATAATTCCTATTATAGAGTAAGAGTAGAGGAAAAGAACACAATAAGCATTATAAGGTTTGTCATTATCAAATAAGTTATCAGAAAAAAGAAATAATTTAAACAGTAGCAATGATATTAAAGACGATGAAATACTAACTCCTTTACTTCGGTGCTCTGAGAACCATGACCAAAAAAGTTAGAACTTTCTTTGTGTTTTATTTCCCACATTAGGATGTGAGTCCTTGGAGATTGATGACCTTCTTCCTTTTTTATTGGTACCTCAGGACTTAGGATAGTGATTTGTACAGAATAAGTGCTCAATAAATGTTTCTTTCCTTAATTCACTAGATGAAAATTTATACAATCATTGAGTTAAAATAGGTGATATGTGCATATAGACATGTATAAAATATATGCATGCATACATACATGTGTATACATATTCTTATACATGCATGTGTGTCTGTTTGCATATATGTGTCTGGATACATTATTGTGTATATATGTATAATTCTTTTTCTCAGTTTCCTCACCTTGAAAATAAGATTGGTTATGCACATAGATTCCCCAAAATAATTCACAAGTTTATAGCACGGATCAAATGCAATCCTAATTAGTCACACCACAAGCCAATTAATTTGAATGATATATTAAGCTTTCAACTAATGAATGAATGAAGTATTTACTAAACATTTATTATGTACAAAGCCATGTCCTAAATGATGAGGACACAGATAAATGCAGAAGACAGTCCCTATTCGACAAGAATTCAGATTTAAATGGGAGAAATAATATATGTAAAAAGTTGTAGCTCTTGGTCAAACATCATGGCATTATAGTTCTTAGAATACAGAAGTAATATTGGTGGTAATGTATCTTTCAAAAATATACATATGTGTGGCTATGTGCATGCATATATAAGTATGAATATTCGTGAATGTATGTATATACATAGGTATTATATAGATACATATATACACATGTGTATATACACTATTTCTTGATATTTCCCAATATACCCAATATATTCCCATATTCCAAGAGCTTATGGAATTGTATGGAAAATAATTACAATTTTTTTCGAATTTTGAATTCCAAATTCTCTCTTTCCTCCCTCTTTCCTCCACCTTTGAAGCAGGAAAGCAATATGATGTTGATTATACTTGTGAGCTCATACAACAGATATATTCATATTAGCCATATTTTTAAAAAATGTCCACACCAAAACATATGCTTCAATTTGCCCTCAGAATTCAATAGGTCTCTGCTTAGAAATGGATAGACTTTTTCATCATGGATCCTTTGAAAGTATCTTGGATCATGGTCTTGATCAGAATAGCTAAGTATTCCACATTTAATTTTTTTCTTCTTACAAAACATATTTTATTTTCCCCCAGTTATATGTAAACAATTTTTTTAAACATTTGTTTTTAAAACTTTTATTGTTAGGTACTTTCCACTTCCACCCCTATCCAGTTTGAGAAGGCACATGTAAAGTTGTTTTCCATAAAAGTCATACTGTGAAAGAAAACCAATTCCTGTCCTACCCCCCAAAAAATATCAAGAAAAATTTAAAAGCATGCTTCAATTTGTATTCAGACACAATCAGTTCTTCCTCTGGGTAGAGATACCATTTTAACCCATATTTAATTATTGTTATTCTGTTGTTTCTGTGTGCAATATGGTTTTGCTTCTAAGGCATCTTCTTTAATGTCATTTCTACTTTTAAAAAAGATGTTTTTGGGACAGCTAAGTGGCGCAGTGTATAGAGCACCAGTGCTGAAGTCAGGAGGACCTGAGATCAAATTTGGCCTCATACAACTAACACTTTCCTAGCTGTGTGACCCTGGACAAGTCATTTAACTGCCTCAGCAAAAAAAGGAAAAAAAGAAAAGAAAAAGAAAGAAAAAAAATTGTTTTCTAATATTTGAACTTTTTGATAGTGAGAAAGACATAATAGCAAGAGCTTTCTTTTCTGAATCTTTAGTAGTTGAGATTCCTGAGACGCTAATGAGAACGTAAATAGCTTATTCACCATGGATCTTTGAGTCAAAAATCAATAAAATCTTCACAGTGAAATGAACTAGACCATGTCTAACAAATTCTATTTAATAAATGGTAATACAAATTTTGAACTTGGATTAAATCATCTTGATTCACAGGTGGGAAGATGTATGACTAGAAAGCATTTATTCTGAAAAACATAAGAATTTTAGTGGACTAGGAATAGAAATTGGACTTATAATCTCATTATCATAGGGAACTGTGGGTTGAGACTAGTCCCTCTACCAAAACAGGATGGCCTCTTTTTTGCTACATATAGTACTACAGAGTTGCTTACCACAATAAGAAATTATATGAGTTTACTAGATTCATATAATTATTATGCATCAGCTGCATGATTCAATTTCAGGACTTCCTAGCTTCAAGTTCAGCTTTAAAAACTGAATGAAAGAATACTAGGACAATTGCATGAGAAGGAAATGGCAAACCCATACATTATTGTTACTAAGAAAACTACAAAATGGGATCATGAAGGGGCAGCTAGGTGGCGCAGTGGTTACAGCACCAGCTCTGAAGTCAGGAGGACCTGAGTTCAAATCTGTTCTCAGACACTTAACATTCCCTAGCTGTGTGACCCTGGGCAAGTCACTTAACCCCAATTTCCTCAGCAAAAAAAAAAAATGGGATCATGAAGAGTCAAATATAAGTGAACAATAGCTCAATGTGAATTAATGATAAAACCTTTCCTAACTTCTTTCTGAGTTGAGGACTAAAGGTTCCATACCAATGCATTTCAGCTGTCCCAGGAATATGCCCAGACACAGAAGGAAGTTTCTAGCTATGTGGAAGAAAGAAGTTATAAATACAGGATGAGTGAAAAATAGAGAAAAGGCCTAGATGCAGTGACAGGCTCTAGTGAACAGAGAAAATTATATAACATAAAAAGATAGATCCAAGGTGGTTGAGTAATGGCAGGAACTCACTCTGCTCTCCCCCAAAGTTTTCCAAATTCTTTTAAATAATGCTTAAAAACAATTTTTAGAGCATCAGAATATGAACAGTTTATGACACCACGGTGGGACTCCAAAGAGCAGTCCCAGTACAGGCAACACCAGCACAATGCCAGCCCCAGAACTAGCAAAGCAGGACTTACTGTTTTTAAATCTTTCAGCTCAGAGCAAGAAAGGTTTGTCCTTTCTATCATTAGAGTAAGAGTATCTTGGGAGACCAGCAGGGAAGGAATGGGTATTGACAGTAATGATGGCAGCTGCTTCAGGAAGTCTAAGCTCACAAATGTACAGCACTGAAGGACTATGTTGCTTTAGCATACTAGATTTTACAGTAACAGTGGAGCACTTAACAATTCCAGGGCAGAAAATAGTGCTTTTCCTTACAAAGATCTCTGAAAATAACTGCACAAAATCCCTGGGCGCCTTAGACCCTGGAAACTGAGTACTACTTTCACAAAGAGTTAAAGTCCAGTAATAAACTAGGAAAATGAGCAGAGAACAACAAAAAAATAAAGTTTCTTACCATAGAAAATTACTATGGTGATAAGGATGATCAAAACAAACACTCAAATGAAGGTAAGAAAGTTAAAATTATCTTCATGCTATGGAAGAGCTCAAAAGGGATTTTGAAAATGAAGTAAGAGAGATAGAGGAAAAATTAGGAACAGAAATGAGAGAGGTGCAAAAAGAAATATAAAAGATTAATGAAGAAAAGAATGGCTTAAAAAGCAGAATTGGCCAAATGAGAAAGGAGATACAAAAGCTCACTGAGGAAAATAATTCCTTAAAAATTAGAACTGAGCAAATGGGAGCTTTGACTTCAAGAGAAATTAATATACAATAAAAGAAAAAAAAACAAAAGAAAAATATTAAAAACTATCAAATCTCATTGACAAAAATAACTGAATTGGAAAATAGATCCAGAAGTTTTCATTTAAAATTTTTTGTTCAAACTGAAAATCATGATAAAAAAGAGCCTGAACCTTTTAAGAATTTTAAAGGAAAAATGTCTAATATTCTAGAAACAAAAGGTTAAATAGAATTTGAAAGAATCCAGCAATCATCTCATGAAAGAGATGCCAAAATGAAAATTTCCAGCAATATTATAACCAAGTTCCTGAATTCCCAGGTCAAGGAGAAAATATGGAAAACCCCCCAGAAAGAAACAATTGATGTATAGTGGAGCCACAATCAAGATAACACAAGATTTAGCAGCTTCTATATTAAAGAACCAGAAGGCCTAGAATGTGATATTCTTGAGAACAATGGAACTAGTATTACAAACATATATCATCTACCCAGCAAAACTCAGTATAATCCTTCAGGAGAAAAGATAAATATTCGTTGAAATAGAGGATTTTCAAGCATCAGTGATGAAAAGAACAGAGCTGAACAAAAAAATTGATATTCAAATACAAGATTCAGGAGAACCATAAGGAGGTAACCAAGAAAGGGAAATCTTAAGGGACTCATAAGGTTTATCTGTTTTTATTTCTACATGGAAGGATCGTACTAGTACTCAAGAACTTTCCCATTATTAGGATAGTTGGAAGGGTTATATATAAACAGAGGGCATAGGTGTGAGATAATAGGAAGGGATAATATCCCTTTTAAAGTGTTGAAATTAAAGAGCGAGAGAGAGAAACGAACTGGGAAAAAGGGAAAGGGAAACATGGAATGGTGTCTAATATCTGCAAAAGAAAAGAGGCCAGAAAAAGTATTTACAGTGGAGGAGAGGAAAGGAGGAGTGAGTGAGTCTTAATCTCATCAGAATGGCCTCAAATGGAACATAACATACAGATTCAATATGGTGTATAGAAATCCATCCTGTGGAAAAACAGGAGAGAAAGGGTGGAAGGATGACAGAAGAGAGAGCTTATTGTGGGAAGGAGTGGTCAGTATAAAAACACTTTTGAGGAGCAACAGAATTAAAAGAGAGAATAGAATAAATGAGGGAAAAGCAGAAATAATAATAGTGAAAAGTTTCTGAAGCAAATTTCTCTGATAAAGCCACATTTCTCAAAAATATAGAAGAATGAGTTAAATTTATAAAAAAAACATTGGATCCATGCCCTAGTTGATAAATAATTAAAAAAATAAAAACATGCCCAAAGGGCTAAAAAATCATGCATATCCTTTGACTTAACAAAACCACTACTAGGCATGAATCCCAAAAGATATTTTTTAAGTAAAATGATTTCTATGTCCAAAAATATTTATAGCAGTTCTCAGAATAAAAAATTGGAAACTAGAGGATGCCCATTAATTGGGAAATGGATGAATAAATTGTGATATGTGATTATGATGAAATCTTATTATTCTGTAAAAAATGATGAGCAGTATGGTCTGAGAAAAATCCTGAAAAGTCATCCATGAACTCAAACAAAGTGAAATTTGCTGTGTAAAAAGTGCTGTGTATAATGTAATAGCAATATTGTGGGATGATCAGCTATATATGACGTTGCTGTTCAATGATCCATGAGTACTCTGAAGGACTTAGAATGAAAATCCTACCTATATCCAAAGAAAGAACTAATTGTGTCTAAATACACATTGAAGCAACTCTGTCTTTCTGTATCTCTGTTTTTTTGTCTCTGTCTCTGACTATGTCTCTGTCTTTGCTTCTGTCTCTGTCTCTTTTTTTTACTTGTTTTTAGGGAAGGAGATCTGTTTTCTTTTTCACATGACTTTTATGGAAATGTTTTGCATAATTTCACATGTGCTTTCTTAATGAGGACTGACATATGGATAAGGGAGAGAATCTGGAACTTAAAGTTTTAAAAACAATTGTAAAAACAAATATAACCTTAAAAATAAAAAAGAAAAAGTTTATGGAACAAGAAAAAAAAAGAATAACAGTAAAAAGCAGAGAAGTGATTTACATAAACATATAGTGATAATCTTACTAATATTAGTTATTATTTCTGTAACTTTTGAAGTGTTGGGATACTTTTTATGTAGCTTATCCTATTTGATCCTCAGAAAAAAAATTCTGTTAAATAGGTGCTATTTCTCCATTTTATGGATTAAGAAATTGAGACCAACAAGTAAAGTAATAGTCACAGATTTAACGTCCAAGTCAGAATTTGAACTTGTATACTTAATATTAAATCCAGCACTCATTCACTGTAAATCACGGAGTTATTAAGTTAGGTTTAAAAAATCATTTGCACAAGAACATGATAGAAGATAAACCTGCTGAATAATCCTTTTATTTTTATGGAAAATCAGCGTGGGATAGCCACAATAAAAGCAATACACATTTGTGTAGCATTTTGTATTTTGTCTTTTTTAAAATATGGGTTGTCTTATTTGATTAGATTTAGAATAAAAATATTAGTTTGGATTTCTTGCTTGCTGAAGATCACTTACTATGATCCAGAGCAAATAGTTTTGTTTATCTAATCCAAATTTTTGTCATCTGTAAATCAAGAACTTTGGACTACTGCCACTTCCAGCTCTAACATTCTATGATTCCTTTTCCGTCTCTTAATGAATCCCTATAGAATTTCTCTATAATAAATACTAGCTTTTCTTTACTTCTTTTATCGAGTAATTCAACATTATTCTTTCTCCCAATTTCATCCCAATTATTGACACATGTCTTTGCCACTCACTTTACTGAGAAAGTCCTTACATAAGAAATTATGTCAATTTGCTTGTGCTATACATCAAAAGTTAGTTGTATTTTTATCCATCTTTTTTCTTTTTCCTTTTAGAGGAGGTGGGTTAATTTCTCACAAAGGCTATCTCTATTCTTATTTCTGTCATAATCCATGTCAAAACAACCTTTCCTACATCCACTTATCCCTCATCTCCTTCCATCAATTATCATTTCTCTCTCTCTCTCTCTCTCTCTCTCTCTCTCTCTCTCTCTCTCTCTTTCTCTCTCTCTCTCTCTTTCTCTCTGTTTTGGTCTCTCCCTTTTCCTGTCTTTCTGTCTTGTCTGTGTCTATGTCTATGTCTCTCTGTTGCTCTCTTTTTCTCTTTCTTTCTTTCTATGTTTATATGTGTGTATATCTTTCTTTCTCCCCTTTTCTGACCTCCTCTTTGTCTCATTTATTCTTCATTCTTTCTTAAACTTTCTTTTTTTGTTTCCTTTTGTTAGCTTTTCTTACCTCTCATTTAATTTCCAGCCCCTTATGATTTGAATTGTTACCCCCAATAATTGGCTGGAATTTCTTTCTCAAAAATCAGTAAATCCACTGACATTTTCTAGTCTTTTTGTCATCATCCTTCTCCATCTCTGCCATACATAAATCTGTTGTCAATTCTGTTTCAATGCTATTCATTTCCATTCTTCCTAAGAATTTTTTTCAACCTTTTCTGCTATCCTTTGTTTATATTTCAATATCTAACTTCTTTCTGTGTATATTCCTTATTTTTTTTCTGCCAGTGTTTCAATGCCTAATTACTAACATTCAACTTGATTCTTTATTCAGCATATATTTTTCCTGTTTAAACCCTCTCATTAGGTATGTCATTCATGTATTTGATTTTAATTAGCACCTCTCTGTATAAAGTTCATTTATTTTATTTCCAGGCCCAATCTGCCTCATTAGTTTCTTAATGTTCTCCATATATTCTTCTGATGAAGTTATATGTCTGGGAGTCATGAAATATTATTGTGTCTGAAGAATTAAAGTTGTATGTCATCCAAGGGGAAAGAGAAGTTCAAGGTGGGATTACATGTTGCTAACAAGAAATTGCAGAGGAAAATATTATAGAAACATCATAGCATGCATGTATTGCTAAAAAGGAAATATGACTGGTCAAGAGCGAAAGAGATAGCTTGACTACATTAATATCTTTACAATTTCACGGAACTCCAACATACAAATTTGTCTAACCTTAGTGTTGTCTAGATGCATATTTTTTTTTCATTTTGTCTGAGCAGGTATCATGAAGATTGTGAAATGGCTTGCCAAAGGCAAGAATAACTTTTGTTGCTTTATGAAAAGAACATTGCACTGCAAATCATTTTCTGCCTCTTATTAGATATGATATTTTGAGTAAATCAATATACCTTTCTGAACCCTGATTTTCTCATCTATAAAATAAATTGGTTGGATCAATGCTGACTAAATAACCTTTCACTGGTAAAATACTATAATTCTCCTTGTGATATCTATAGTATTCCCATGTTTTGTTTTGTGTTTTTTTCCATGATAGAATTTCATATTATCAAAAAAGAAAATTAGGTAATGGTGCTATAATTCATCACTTAGGAAATTATGGTTGAAAACTTCAGTTTTTTCTCAAAACTAAATGATTAATGAACAGTTTTGAAATGTTTTATTTAATGATAATAAAGACATGTCATTTTGATACTCTGGAAAACTGCTTTAAAAAGTTCATTTTGGAAAGAAGGGTATTTTTTGCTGATAAGCACTTTTAGAAATCCTTCTCTCTTTTAAAATTTAGCTAATTTTACAGGGTTTTATACATCAATTTTAAAAGTTCTTCTAGGATCTTTTAATTCTTTCCAATATTTCCAGGATTTTTTTCCAATTTCCCCATGATGTTGCTTTTAAATTTCCTCTTATGGTGACTATTTCCATTTTAAAAAATTATTCTTTCTGAAATGGAGAAAAATGTTAATGATAGTCATTATCAAATTCAAGAATAGATTTGCTTTCTCTCCATCATATCATCTTCCTTGTTCATCTTACTTCAAATTTAATTTCCCTCAATACTCCTGAAACTAAACAAAAAATAATTAGGCATCTTGAGCAGTGTTTGAAAGTTCTTCATTCTGCATGTCAAGATCAAAATTATTTTTCAGCCTTCACTACTCTTTTGAATTTTTCTTTGGTTATTTATTGTTATAGTGTTTCCTTTAAATCTATTTTTATTACATTCCTATCATATAAGATTGTCTGCTACAGTTAAATTGTAATACTCACTTTCTTTACATTCCCTCTTTCATTTGAGAATCTCGAATCTGTTTTTTAAACTTCCTTTCAAATTTTTTTTTATTTCATAGTTCAAGAGACTATAATTAATCATTATAAATCTTCGCATTGACTTTCAATTTTATTTTTTTCTTTCAAATTATATCATTTAATAAAAACTTTAATCTTTTTAAAAATTATTTCTTGTTGAATCATAATTTTAAGATGGACTTTACAAGAAATCATGCCATAAAATATTTTTCTTCAAATTTGGACTCCGTCACTTTAACCTCCAATATCCAGCACAATGGCAGCCATAAAACTTTACTAAAGAAAGTGAAAAACTCAAAAATTCTTCCCCTAACAGTAGAAGACAATTTGTGATCATCTTCCACTTTTTCTACTGTTTCCCAGTTGACATTTAGTCAACATTAGTCTTCATTATATCTCTAAATGTTGACTCAGTGGTTGTTCACAATCCCTTAAGAGAAAATATGACTCCATAAAAATTGTCTATTGTTTCTGAAAGTAAACATACATCCAATAAAAGACAAAATGAAACATTCTGTATATGCAAGTATGTGTTCTCAATTTTAGGGAAATTCCATTTGGTTCTTTCTTGACATTAACTTCATTTCATCTTAATAAAAGAAAAAAGACAAATATGCTAAACAAAATGTAAATAATAAACCTCATGTATGAACTAAAATTGTTGCTTAAGTAGTTAACAGATATAAGTATAGTGAAAGTTAATATTTAATTGAATGTCAAAATCAAGTGTAAGGACATGGCCCTGAATACCATAAGATTTTTTTTATTATTATTTTGATTAGCAAAGTGGGTTCTATAATAAAAAGCATTTCCAATTTAATTTTTTTATAATTCATTTGTTTATTATTACCTAATTTTACTCAAAGGAATATCATAATTATTGAAAATTCTACCATTTCTTCTCTAAAATTAATTAATTAATAAAAATTTATTGCTAATTATATTTAAAAAAAGAAAATTTATAGATGTAACAACAGGGATGAGAAGGCATATGAAATATGTTTTTTAACTATTTTTTTTCTAAAATACAAGTAAACTTCATTTTTTAAAAAGAAAGTTCAGGAAAGATAACTAGGATATATAACCAGTTCCCAAAGTAACCTTTAAGGAAATATTTACCTAATAGCATTAATTTGGTTAATTCTTAACCTAGTTCTTCAGTTTGCATTTGGAAAAATGTTTAGAGGACTCATTGATTTCCACAGAGAGATTATATTAAAATTTTAAATATAGAGAAATTATTCAATATAATTTATTTGCTAATGATTACATTAAACTGAACAAGTGAGTTACCATTTTGATCATTCAATAAGAAATGTAAATATGTTATTATTTATATTAGGTTAAGTACAAAATACAATTTTAGTTGAAGGATTCCTAGGGAAAAAAAGCAACCAAACCAGATAAACAATCACACCAAATGGATGTTTTAATATTTCTTACTTAGAGAAACTATGTAAATTACTTTAAAGTTATTATTAAGTATATCTTCTATAGCAAAAAAAAAAGTAGAACTCTAGAAGTAGTCATTTCATTCCAAGACCACAAAATTGCTAATATTTGAGTAAGCAGAACAGGAATTCAAAACAATTAAGATACATTGAAGAATGTTCCAAAAATGGTTTAAATTAAATGAGGAAAAATCTTATGTAGTTCATATATTGCTGCCTTAAATTTACAAAAGTTCATGTGTTATATTGGAATCATTGCTGTTCAAAGTAGGGGAAGGAAGGATGAAAAATTGGAACACAATTTTTACAAGGGTGAATGTTAAAATCTATCTTTGTATATATTTTGAAAATAAAAAGCTGTTATTAATACATATATATCTGTTTTCCTGAGCAAATCACTTAATCTCCCAAAGCAATAGGCATCTTTTATATATGACAAATTTTAGAATAAATAACTAGCAATTAGAGAAGTAGATGGAGAGAAGAGATGGAGAGACATATAGAATATGTTAACTGTTTGCTATGCTATTATGCTTATGATAAGCAAGCATGTGTGTTTATACATGCATGTATATGTATATAAATATGTGTGTAAATATACACATACATGCAAACTTATGTGCACATAGGAACAAACACAAACACATACATAAGGAGCTTACTTTAGAATCAAATAAGTTTTGGAAGATAGCACAAAGTGGTGCTGACAAAATGGTAGGAGGTCAGGAGAAGGCCAAAGCATAAACCTTTATGTCTTTAGTGTGAAGACTTAGGAAGTAACATTGTTGTCTGGCTCCTGATTAAATAAGACAAAAAGCTACCTATCGTACTAGGAGGAGCAGAAGTGGAGTTTTAGTTACTATGGGGTAGAAATGGTTAAGAAATGAATATATAGTAAGCTGAAAGTGTAAATTATATTTGCCATCCTTCATTGGTAGAGAGAATTTCCTTCCTCAGAGTTCCAGTGAAATAATAGGTCTTTTTTTAAAAAAGTATATCATAGTAGAAAGCAGTTTTGAGGAGGAATTAGAAAAATTAGTTTTAAATATTGGTTCTACTTCCTTGTTACCAGATCTGTAAAATCAAGTATTGGATTGTAATATATAAGTGCCTATCAAACCTAGCTCTATTTCCTAACAACTTGATCTTCAGCCTTCCAGTGGAAGATCTTCTTAGCATAATGAATTAATCCATGACCCCAGTGAAATATAAACACACATGAATATATGTATGCATGCATTTTTTCATGTTTGTATATATGTGAATTCCAAACCTTCTTTAAGCTTGGAGGACTTATGAGAAACCCTAAATAAATTTTAGGTTGAATACATTATTAGGCCCAATCATTAGAATGAGCTACGTAGGCATCCAGCACAAGGCTAAATTCAAAATAGGAGAAGAAATGATTATTTATTTGGGCATTGTATGAATTCGTTATCAACTTTGGAGTCATAAAACCTAGATTTAAATTTTAGTGCAATTATTTGTTACCATACGTGACCTTGAGCATGTCAGTCTTTTCTGGCCTTAAGTTTTCTTTACACTGGCTTCCAAATTTAAATTCTATTATTTTCTGACTTTTCCAATTCCTTACTCTCTCTGTTTTTATTGTAGCTTAATCTCTCATCATATTTCCCTCTAGATATTGTAATACCTTCTTATTCATTTTCTTGATTTCACAGAAAAATGTGACGTTTTCAAAGAGATAGGAGTACCCAAACATCTTACATGATTTTACTTGTCTCTTGAGGAATCTATATGTAAATCAAGAAGTAATAGTTATAACTAAATATGGGACAACTGATTGGCTTAAAACTGTGAAAACAAAGTATCACAAGGTTGTAAATTTTCACCATATTTATTTAACTTACATGCAGAATACATCTTTTGAAATATCAGGTTGGATGAATAAAAAGCTGGAATTAAGCCTGCTGGCAAAAATATCAAAAATCTCAGATATGTAGATGATAAGATTCTCATGAAGTAAGTGAAGAACAATTGAGGAGTCTCTTAATGAGAGTGAAAGAGAAGAGTATAAAAATAGGCTTGAAGGTTAAACAAACAAACAAACAAAACCAAAACAAAATGAAAAAGTGCACCTAAGATCTTGGCAAATGTTCATATCATGTCCTGGCAAACAGAAGGAGACAGAATGGAATTAGTGTCCGATTTTATATTCTTAAGCTCAAAGACCACTATAGATGATAACTGTAGCTACAAATATTAAGACTTGTCACTTAGAATGAAAGCTATGACAAATGTGGACAGCATGCTAAAAAGCAAAGATATCACTTTGCCAACAAATATAATCAAAACCGTGAATTTTCTATTAATAATGTATGACAGGAAAAGTTAAACTATAAGGAAAGATGAACATCACAAAAGTAACATTTTCAAATTTCAAATAAAGAAAATTCAAGCCCAGAAAATATATGGCATGCCCAAGCTCACATATGGTATCAAATAATAGCATCAGAATTTGAACTTAGTGTAGCTAAGATTTATGAGAATCCATTGGATAATAAAAAGATTCAATGAATCAATACTTTAGGGAATTAATTATAACTATTCAGTTTAAGGTAAAATATTGAAGTTGAAACTTAAATGCTTTGACCACATAATGAGATGATGGAACTTGTTGCAAAATTTCCTGATGGTGAGAAAAATTGAAAGAAAAAAGGAAAAGAAATGGGGGTGACAGAAGATGACATGGAAATTCGCACCATGGAAACAATGAACATGAACAAACCTTGAGAAATAGTAGAGGATTGATAGGTTTGGTTCACTGTGGTCCATAGAATTTTGAAGAGTTG
The DNA here is from genome assembly GCA_023553655.1 of Myrmecobius fasciatus. Taxonomy (NCBI): domain Eukaryota; kingdom Metazoa; phylum Chordata; class Mammalia; order Dasyuromorphia; family Myrmecobiidae; genus Myrmecobius; species Myrmecobius fasciatus. The sequence continues at coordinate 17,053 of JAJPUD010009873.1, read as the reverse complement.
AACATGACTCTTCAAACAATAAAATAAGATTGATTCCATAATTCCCAGTTTTTTAAAGATACCCCCTCATTTGCTGAATAAAGAATAAGCCCCACTTCCCAATTCATCTCCATACCACCTTCATTTATTGCATATAAATAACTAGCCTGGGGCATCCTTGCTGATTGCAGATTCTAGGAAAGTATAGCATCATATGTAATGGAGACAAACTACAACCATTCCTAATAAGATCAGGAGTGAAACAAGGCTGCTCACTGTCACCATTACTATTTAATATTGTATTAGAAATGTTAGCTTTGGCAATAAGAGAAGAAAAAGAGATAAAAGTAATTAGAGTAGGTAATGAAGAAACCAAATTATCACTCTTTGCCGATGACATGATGGTATTCTTAGAGAACCCTAGAGACTCAATTAAAAAACTACTAGAAACAATTCACAACTTTAGTAAAGTTGCAGGATTCAAAATAAATCCACATAAATCATCAGCATTTTTATATATTACCAACAAAGTTTAGCAGCAAGAGATACAAAAAGAAATTCCATTCCAAATAATGGATGATAGTATAAAATATTTGGGAATCTATCTGCCAAGGAAAAGTCAGAAACTATATGAACTAAACTACAAAACATTTTCTACACAAATAAGATCAGACCTAGTCAATTGGAAAAACATTAAGTGCTCATAGGTAGACCGAGCGAATATAAAAAAATGACAATACTACCCAAACTAATCTACTTATTTAGTGCCATACCAATCAAATTCCCAAGAAATTATTTTATAGATCTAGAAAAAAATAGTAACAAAGTCCATTTGGGAGAACAAAAGGTCAATAATTTCAAGGGAATAAATGAAAAAAAGGCAGATGAAGGTGGCCTTGCTGTACCAGATCTAAAATTATATTATAAAGCAGTGGTCATCAACACCATTTGGTACTGGCTAAGAAATAGAACAGTCCATCAGTGGCATAGGATGGGATATCAGGACAATCTAGCCAATAACTTTAGCAATTTAGTGTTTGATAAACCCAAAGACCCCATCTTCTGGGTTAAGTACTCACTATTTGGCAAAAACTGCTAGGAAAATTGGAGACTAGTGTGGAAGAAATTAGGGCTTGACCCACACCTAACACCACATACCAAGATAAAATCTAAATGGGTTCATGATCTAGACACGAAGAGTGATGTTGTAAGCAAATTAGAGGAACTTAGTATAGTTTACCTTTCACACCTGTGGAGATGGAATACATTTATGTCCAAAGAAGATCTGGAACTCTTAATTGAACACCAGATTGATAATTTTGATTATATTAAGTTAAAAATTTCTGTACAAATAAAACTAATGCAGAGAAGATTAGGAGGGAAGCATCAAATTGGGAAATCATCTTTACATTTAATGGTTCTGAAAAAGGCCTCATTTCCAAAATATATAGAGAATTGTCTCATATATATATATATAAGAATTCAAGCCACCCTTCAATAGATAAGTGGTCAAGGGATATGAACAGAAAATTTTCAGATGATGAAATTAAAAACATCTCTAGTCACATGAAAAATTGCTCCAAATCACTATTGATCAGAGAAATGCAAATTAAGACAACTCTGAGGTACCACTACACATCTGTCAGATTGGCTGAAATGACAGGAAAATATAAGAATGAATGCTGGAGAGGATGTGGGAAAGCTGGGACACTAGTACATTGTTGGTGGAAGTGTGAACGGATACAACCATTCTGGAGAGCAATTTGGAGCTATGCTCAAAAAGTTATCAAACTGTGCATACCCAGTGCTTCTATTGGGCCTATATCCCAAAGAAATCATAAAAGAAGGAAAGGGCCCCACATGTGCAAGAATGTTTGTGGAAGTCCGTTTTGTAGTGGCTAGAAACTGGAAACTAAATGGATGCCCATCAATTGGAGAGTGGCTGAATA